>OY293313.1:10498380-10622246 GCA_958502075.1 Orchestes rusci | reverse complement strand
GTTGAACTTATTCGCATCGTAGGTATGTCGATATAAGTATAAACTTGATAAGTGTGGATTATATAAAATAATGTAATTATACTTATTTTTATTTGAAATTATTTGGGAGTATCATTTTTGGTATTGTAGTTCTTCATATTAATGCATCGTCCATGAACATAGCGACTATCCACTTGAACTTGGTGATAAAATGTTGATTTTTGAAGATATGTGGAAAATCATAACGGACTATCTCAATTGGCTACTAGATGGGTGGCATCTTGAACACATGCACCCGTCATTTTCATATGATGACTTGATGGTCAACAGTGTACCCATGGACAATGGAATGAAAATAATCTCAATTTCAAAAAATGATCAAATATTGTAATTGACTGAGAACAACACACACTTGACCTTTGTATTGTTAATAGACATTTTGTAAACATGAGAATTCGAGAACTGAAGCAATTGGATTTTCTCAAGTATTATAATATGATTTTGAATAATTTACATGAAATAATTAAAGATTGTATAACACATGTTCCCATTGAAGATGTACTTTCGAGTTTTTATAAGGATAACCCTAGCATAGAAAGTTATTGTTTAGCACAAATCATGTATAATGACAAAAGTAGGATTTTGTCTGATTTAAGTCAAATAAAGGAATCTAAATAAAAAACATTGTTTTATTGAAATATAGGTATAGACCCAGAAACACCTCAAAAAAATACATGAAACCCAAGAGGAGATTTTACATAGTCCTGATGCTATAACTAAACGAAATGAAACAATAACAACAACAACAATTCTACGATTTATTTTTATTCAAATAATTGTTCATGCACAAATTACAATTTATTCCAAACGAAACATATGGTCCATCATTTTCATCATATCCGGAATCGTCTTCATCAGTTGGAGCGGTGTAGTGCCCCCAACATGGTTTGAGAACTATCTTCAAAACTTCTTCAGAAATGCCCAAAGTGGTATGTAGAGTTTTGACAAAATACTCCTGATACAGGGATGAAGCTGGTATGTTGAGCTGATGGATGGTTCTACGTATTTTTTCAATATCTTCTGGAGTCAACATGATGATGGTGGTGATGATAAATCTCCCAGACTGCTTTCAGGATGAGAAGTGAGATTGCGCTTATAATGTAGTACAGCGACTCAATAATTGAAGTTGAACAACAACTCCAATCATTTTTATATTGATCCGTGGTGGTGGTGGGGTTAGCAGAGGTGGTGGGTGATGATGTTGGTGAACAATTGGAGGTGGGGGTAGTTACATTTTTCCATATACTATAGCCATATGTTTGGTTTTGAAAAATCACCTTTACTTTGTATTCCTTTGCATTTTGGGGTAATGCAACAATAAACATATCATCATTGTAATCTACTTGCGATTTCATATTTAGCCAAGTGTCATTGGTTCTATTGAAACAAATGTGCATCCCTACAACATCGTGGGGTTGATGTACATAGAAAGTATTATTGAAAATCGCAGTAAGAAGAATATAATTTGATGTTAACATCATCATGATCAATGTTCAACTAAAACACAAATAGTATTTTCAACTCTCTATTAAACAACGAGTTTCAATCCATTCATGAAGAATGATACAATTGCGTAGGCTACACATATAAAAATTATTCGATAGATGACCAAAACAGTTTGGAACGTCTTTTTTAAATACAGGTGGATGTTGCCAATGGTCATCAATGTCCTCGACGTTGATGATTTTGGGGGTATGCGCTGTTGTAGAGTTCTGCAGAATGTTTTCCAGAAAATTCTTTTGTTGTTGACCTCGAACGTAGACTTTATCCACAAAACATATATGTGATATGATGATTGGAAGGAGGTCTTCATAGTTGATATATCCAAATGAAAACGGGATTCCATGTTGTTTCATGGTTGCTCTGGATGTTCTTTGTTTGTCCCATAAACGTAACGATCGATATGATCCATTTGGTTTGAATATGTAATGGCTAGTTTGGATCCCGTTCGTGGCTGCCAACTCTTTGATGATGAATTCGTGAGACAGACTGAATCCTTGAAAATCCATTGCAATCATCTTCATGATGGACTGGTTCTGAAAAAATAAATACATTTAAAATGCGATTGATCCTAGTTGAAAATAATACTAACTTTTTTTTTTTACATAGCAACTATCTCAAAACTTGGGGTGTACTTCATATCGCAAATCTGCGTAATCGATCTTAAAATTATCGCATATTTATGAGGTTGAAATTGATGTACATTTCTTTTGATAGATACAGAAGTACGCTTTGGTAGAAAAACGATATGATCCTCCAACTCTACTCGCGGCACTTCCCCATATTTAGAAAGAACAATATTTAATCCCACAATTGGATACTTTACATCACGAGTTAATTCAATTAATTTTATGGATGTCTTATCCACATAAGAGGTGGTTGCGTTGATTTCTGCCAGATCCATTTCTAGAAAGAAAAAATAAAATCAAATACATTCTCTAGTTTGATTATGGGAGGCGCTTACCTGTTGTTGCTGCTGACGCTAATGAATGCGAACTGAAATTCTTCTTTAACGCGCCGTCAGTGGTAAATTAATAAATCTCCTCACCTCTCTTTTCCCACTTATTTTCTCAACGAATGTGCTAGAACATCTGCTTAATCTGGTCAGAACGTGTATAATCGAGCTCAACCCGATGGGTTATCAAAAACGAGTCACTACAAGTCAACATTAATTTTTTCCGGAGTACGCAGATGTATGGAGGCTATTTTATTTTTGGATTTGGCTAAGACCACTATTTACAATTTTCACTATGGTTACATGAAAAATCGTTTTGCAAACTGTACCATTCTTAACACTGATACAGTTGAATTATCTTGATAAAATAGCTTCAAAAGATGAAGTATGTCATTCAATTTCGCTAGAAAATATTATAGATGATCCAAGGATAATTGGATCTATCTGTAAAAGAACGCTCTACTCATCCATAATTGGAATGATCATAGTTTTGAATGTAGGGGATATTGTCTTTGTGTGGAGCATTATGTACTTGAAGATTTTAATATGAATATTTGTAGAAATTGTAGTTTCGGGTTTATAACATTTCTGAATAATAGATTTAAGATAGTTGATAAGCATTATCATATCGTTGTGATTGTTCGCCAACTCAAGATACGTGTATAAAGAGATAAGAAATTTTGGAGCGAAAGTTGTTTCATGCAACTTTTATTTTGCGTAGAGACTAAAGAAAGCTGTAATTATAGATTGCATTCAAAGTTAGGTAAGAATATAGGTTTCGAATCTCCCGATCCAATCATCGATGATTAGTTGTAAATAAGATATGTTATTTATTAATTTTAACACCACTGATTTTTGATCAACTCTATCTATATCCACCAAATCTTGAAAATATGTCTTATAGTTTAATAGTTCTCATATTACTTATTTGATAAAATCATATCAATATTTAATAAAAGGTGTTGGGTTTGATGAAAGATGAAAATAATGGACGGATTATGACAGACAGATCAAAAATGAACGCAGTAAAACTATTTTACACTAATACGTCAAATATTATCCAATTATTTTAGTATTTGAGAAGTACCAAATTCCTCCTACTACCTTTTTGGCACCATGAGGTGGAGACACACACAGCTCTATTTCACCGCGATCGCTAGTATCACCATCAATAATTGATAAATAAATAGCGTTAAATATAAAGTCATTGCTTTTCCATACAGATTATTCACATCTAGATAAAATATGTCTATCTTCCATAGTTTGGTATGTCACTTGATCGTACCTCTTGAAGAAATGTAGTACATGGATATCCACTCTAAATTATTGTGTGAATTTTTTCTGATCCAAAAACTTTAGTCTAACTAATCGCTTGGGGTGAAAATCTGTTTATCATTCATAGTTTGATGTGTAAGTTGATTGCATCTCTTCAACAAGAAACCTCACCTTGTATGTAACAGAAATTTATGATTTGTATATCTCATTAATTTTTTATGTTTTTTAAGGAAAAAGATATTTGAAAAATTGGAGGTGTTTTCAATAACTGTAACATATACAAGCTGGCTATCAACAGTGTCCACAACTGAGGAAAAAATTATTTTTCTTTTAAATAAGGTGAGTCATCCGTTTATTCATTTATTATTTTGTTTCAATCAAATATATACACATTTTTGAAACAATGAAATCATTTCTGTTGGGGGATGTACGTATGTGTCAGAGCAATTATTAATTTAGTAACACTTGGTAATTTACTCGGAAACTTGAAACAGTCAATTCAAAACAATTTGCATCACATCAAAATTATAAAAAGGTGACTGATTTTGAAAAATGAGCTCGTTAGGGTGGGATTTGTTTGTTTCAAAATAATAATCGGAATCAAGTAATGATTTTCCAAAAATTATTCACAATTTGAAATCAGTTTAAATGGTGATAATATGTTGTTATTCGATTATCGTGTAATTCATTTTAATTGTTTTCTTCTTCATTGTAGATGATGTCAACATTAAGAGAGCTATGTAGAAGGGTGGTTTGCGAAAATGTGAATGACATTTCAGATTTTTTTATCTAGTCCTATACCATTTTTACCTGAGACTTTAAATCATTATATTTTACAGAATTATTCCAATTATAGGTGGGATTATCTTAATAAAATAGCTTCAAAAGATGAAGTATGTCATTCAATTTCGCTAGAGAATATTATAGATGATTTAAGGATAATTGGATGTATCTGTAAAAGAAACGCGATACTCATCCATAATTGGAATGATCATAGTTTTGAATGTAGGAGATATTGTCTTTGGGTGGAGTATTTTGTACTTGAAGATTTTAATATGAATATTTGTAGAAGTTGTAGTTTCTGGTTTATAAAATTTATGAATAATAGATTTAAGATAGTTGATAAGCATTATCATATCGTTGTAACTGTTCGCCAACTTAAGACATGTGTATATAGAAATAAGAAATTTTGGTGTGAAAGTTGTTTCATGCAACTTTTATTTTGCGTAGAGACTGAAGAAAGCTGTAATTACAGATTGCATTCAAAGTTAGGTAAGAAAATATGTTTCAAATCTCTCGATCCAATCATCGATGATTAGTATTGTAAATTAGATATAAATTATTTATTAATTTTAACGCTACTGATTTATTGATCAACTCTATATATATCCACCAAATCTTGAAAATATGTCTTATAGTTCAATAGTTCTCATATTACTAATTTGATAAAATCATATTAATATTTAATAATGTTTTAACGAGTAAATTATTTTGATATACTTATTACAATGATGAAATGAAATGATCTTAGTGTGAATTTATTTCATGAATACCTATGAAATAAAGACTTTTAATTTGATTGTGCTGTGTGTGTATTTTACCGGATAATTTCTCAGATATGGTATGTCCGTTCTTCTTATTTATTATGAAATGATAAAATCTACTCGTCAGTTGGACAATTTTATAACACCTCAAAATCTATTTCGTTCTATTATTAGGATATCATTGAACTGTTCTAGACCTTTTGGTGGCGAAATTATGTATCAATAAACAATGATTAGAATAATTAAAAAAAAAAAAAAAAAATATTTCATGAATATCAAATTGTGGTTTTTAATTTGACTGTTTTGTGCATTTTACTTGGTGTTGCTATAACATTAAAACTGTTTTAGTCTTTTCCTTATCAATAGCAATATAAGTTGAAGTATTTCTTGGAATGATTCAGATCTAAATGTCGGTATTTTCTAATGAACCATAGCTTCAAGTCACTGGCCTTCTTATAAGGTATTTCTTTCAAAAATCTAGCATCAGCTCACCAATTCCAAACATCGCACTCCACCTATTAACTCTAATTGCGAATGATTAAAGAATTCAATCAACAGTATCATCACCATCTACATTTTAAAAAACTAATTAACTCAAAAAAAAAATCAAAAAAAGAACCCTACATTTTCCAAATCCCTTATTACAAATATTCGCCGCTAAGTGTCACAATAAACCCCAATCCATACTTTTTTGACCATCTGGCATGAGACCACTTTAAAATCCTCTCCCAAACGCCACACTCAGGCAATCAAGCATCCCAAATACAGCTTTTTGTTATGTTCTTGCGTGATGAAGGAGAATTTCTAATGACTCATAGTCTCTGGTTAAATAATCAAACCCCTCATAAAAATGCTATAACTAATGAAAAAATCTACACATCTCTCTCTCTTATTAAATACCTTACACATCGGAGTACTACCACTTACATGATCTTTCATATGAGACAACACACAATTGTCCATCATCCATCATATCCTATAACCGAGCCTATAACATTCAAATACAATCACGAAATCTGCATTGGAACAATAAAACATCACAAACACCAACGCCACCTCAAAAAAAAAAAAAAAAAAAAAAACCTCAATTCCTAGAACCCCTTATCTCCCAACAAAACACCATACGTGACATCACCGCACGCAGCCAAAACCCGACCTATCCCAAAATCCCTGATCTCCCACAAAACATCATACTTGACACCATAGGCGGCAACACCGCACGACTCAACCAACATCACCGTCCTCACATCAATCCTGTCAATTGTCTGTAACAACGCTATAATCCACCCGCCACAAACGTCAATGATACTTCAAACGTCAACCATAAAACCTAAAATCCCAAAATCCCTCATCTCCCCACAAAACATCATAGGCGGCAACACCGCACGCAGCCGGCAACACCGCTCACACATCAATCCTGTCAATTGTCATCATCAACGCTACAACCCACCCACCACAAACGTCAATGACACTTCAAACGTCAACTATAAAACCTAAAATCTCAAAATCCCTCATCTCCCCTCAAAACACCATAAGCGGCAACACCGCACGCAGCCGGCAACACCGCTCACACATCAATCCTGTCAATTGTCATCATCAACGCTACAACCCACCCGCCACAAACGTCAATGACACTTCAAACGTCAACCATAAAACCTAAAATCCCAAAATCCCTCATCTCGACACCAAAACACCATGAGCGGCAACACCGCTCACACATCAATCCCAACTGTCAAGATCAACGCTGCGAAAGGTCCCCCACACCCAAACGCCGGTAAAAAGTGAGGTTAGGTACAGACAGTGAGCCGGAACTCCCCTAGCACATCTACTGACGTCAAATCTCAAATCTGGGAAATATAGAATTTTCGTATATCAAGAAGAGCGCAATTCATACCAAGAATCGACGTGTCCGAGCATATTTTCGAATGCTCGGAAAAAAAGTTCTTTTGATTCACTGAATTTATTCCAAAACAGAGACTCACCCTGTTTAGGTATCAACTATTATTCAGTATATCTTGGGCATTTTGAAAAAATAATGATGCTGATAATTTTGTTCCAAGACATTTGAAAATTCATGCAAAATTCCATTGCAAATCAGAACATTTTATTTTCCTAATGAATACCGTGATCCTCTTATTCAGCTTTTTAATGCAAGATTTCTATTCTAGTTATCCCTGTTCTATCAGTTCCGAAGTTGTTTTGATTTTTGAGAATATCAGAAGAAAAGATCACCTGCATTTGATATTCAATTCACAATCAATTTTGCAGGTATCAAAGGATTGGCACTACTAGCAAGTCGCAAAGGGTCTAGGGAGTCTATAAATTCAGTGATGAGCAATGGCTCAAACGAAGGAATTGGTCCACTTAATTTTCAACCATCCCGCAATCGACAACGGAGGACATCAAACTTTCTTGAGTTACCAGGTAAATGTGATTGTACTACAAAGAAAAGTATTTTCTTTGCAGAACCCAAATACAGACCTCTTATCCAGAGAGAATCTATAGGATCTATTATAATCCAGAATAAAACAAAGACTCTCTGACCAATAAGTAACGATCTAAAATCTATTGATATATCAAAATGATTGATTTAATACTGGAATGTGCTATAATCCTTCAGATAAGGCTTATTTGCTTTGAAATTATTTGTTTCTGTATTGATTTAACGACGAAAATCAGTCTGCTGTTGGTAATATATATGTGTTCTTTTCAAATCAACTTTTTGATATTTGAATAAAAGCATATAACTTAGTTTGTGATTCGATGACAAAATAAAGTGAAAATCTGGAAAAAGTGAATACAAAGGTACACAACAAAAACATGAGTTTCACTCAAGACTGATTGAAATACCTTTGATTGTGGCAAAATCAAAAATAATAATCAAAAACAGTTGTTCAAAAATATCCATGCAATTACACCTATCTACGATGAGGATCATGTATATGATTGATCAGTTGATCTTCTCAAATAAAAAATAAAATATATTTTAATAAACTCGTCAGAATAACTTTTTTCGTATAATTGATAATTTGAGAAGTTTCTCATATGAATCAAACTTGAAAAACGGCTGTAAATATTGAAGACCACAGTTCTTTCATAATTCCATGCTACAAAGAACAAAGAGCTCACCACTGAGGACGGTCGATGGACTTTGCATTGAATGGCAGTCTTTTTGTTGCAATGGGTTGTCATAATTTTTTCTCATTAGTTTATATTGATTTGTACATAACAACGTTGAATGACAAATGAAGTCTAATTCAATTAATTCCACTCATATTATTTTCGTATCAAAAATCATATTGATAACTGATTTACGAAATAGCAAACGTAGCACCTTTTAACCGCAATGTAAAGATTGTTTCACTAAAAACAAACCCACTTATTTTTTGCGAAAACTCATTTGAAATAATAAAAAATTGGAGTTCAATTTCAACTCCCTCTGCATCTCCAAAATGAAGCATGTTCGGAGTATTTATCAGCGACGAAGTTCACACCTTAATAAATGGAGGTGTACCAAGACTTCAGTTCATGAACTGGTAAGAAAACAAGGAAATGCGCTTACGCATCATTGTCGGTTTCAGAGTCGGTTTAATTGATTGTGCTTTTCCAGTTGATATAGGTCATGGTTTGAACTGCTTGACCTCACACAGAATTTATCCAAATAAGGAAACTTCCGTAAACAAATTTCACAGAGGAAAAAGGTCAGTCTTATCTGGACGGATCAGAGATATGTTTTGTGGGATGAAGTGAAAAAAAAAGTGAAAATGATGGAGAACAGATATCTGGTATCTTTGTTACGTCAAAAAATGTTCACACCGCTTCCGTCGTAATATGCGAAGGAAAGAATAATGGAGTCATTTTAATTGCTGCTCTCAACATCGCAATATAATGTTAATTCTGGCAATGGACAATTTGCACATTTTTTGAAAATATGAAAAATATAAGGATAAGTTAGCACTGATGCCATTGATGTTCAAAAAATCAACCTACGACCTCTAATAATGAAGTAATCACCGATTAAATAGCGCCAATCAACATCCACTACGTCACAGAATACACTATCTATCTCCGTCTGACGTATTGACTGAGATGACTCTCTCTCTCTCGGGAGGGTAATATGGCCCCACCCCTTTTGCGATCATGCAGTGAAATTCGCGTCTTCTTTCTCATTTATTTAGTATATTTTTGGGTATTTCGGAAAAAAAAATTCGCTGGTGACTTTCAAATGATGTCTAGAATACGTATGTAAAATTTCAAGTCATTTGAAAATGTATGCAAATTGTCCATTGTATAGAATAGTTTTTTGTGGATAAATTGTTTATTATTTCTATCATTAAAATGTTGATAATCATAAAACGTTTTTTTTTAGTTCCAGATCATGTTCGTCCAAGGGTATGCTCTCTTCCAGACAAGATAATGAATCCTAGGCTCAGTGACGATTTGTATAGGTTACGAACTTTCAGCATAACTAATAAAGGAATTGTCAATTGTGGTGATTCCATTATAAATCGTAGATCACGATCAAATACCAGTGTCAACTCAATAAACAGCAGGTACTTACATCTTTCTAGATTGTGTGAAACATTTTTTTCAGGTTTCCCTTTATAATGTATTGAACTATTTTACCTATAGTCCTGTAAGATATTATGATTTTGCAATTATATCCGTTGGAGATTTGGGCTCAAATATCAAACATAACTACACCGGACATTTGATCGTGTCATCATCATAGTCAGTGTTGTTTTGAATAGAAACATCTAATTTCAACTGTTTAACCTCATGACGGACCCCTTTTGAAAAAAATACGAGAAGCATTTTGAACCAACGTGTTTTTTTTTTAATTGACAGTGTATATCTTCCTCAGGTCTAATCTATCTGGAGAACGATCCCCTTTTGATGGCTCTTGTTGCGGCTCTGGATATCAAAGCGTCGGTTCTGAATCCTTTGAATCAGTTGATGAAACTGATGTTCCTAAATATAGAGTTGTAACCCTTGGAGATGCTGGTGTTGGCAAGACTGCTCTTGTTTCTCAGTTTATGACGTCTGAATATATGAATACTTATGATGCCAGCCTGGGTAAGTGAAATGAAGATGGTGGAATCGAAGAAAGAAGATGCCTTAGAATTTTGATGCCTGGTAGAGATGAATCTACTTCTTGCATCATCTAAGTCAGAACAATATTATAGCCGGACGTAATAAGAATTCCGTATAGACTATGTAGGATGTTCATAGTGTCACTGGATACTCTTTATTCATAATCAATGAATGCACTCTGAAAGTCTAAAGCATATTCCAATAGGGCAGAGTAGTCAGCGGACGTGTGCATGGTGGTCTTCTGCAAGCAGAAATAAAGTAGTTTATTTTTTTCATACAAATCTTGAAATCTTCCGCACAAGACTTTCTCATACAATACATAGTGGCACAATAATAACAAAACACAGGCATATGAGGCAGACTTAGTTTTCCACGACTAAAAACCTCTTATTCGTGCGCACAGTCACGCTAGTCTACTGGCGATGTTTATCATTTCGGGTTCTAGTAGAGTTGGACCAGATGGTCTTCTTCTGCACACCTGTGTTTTAATAGAAAACAGCACACGAGACATCAATGGCGCGAATTCGTCAATGCAGAAAAGCTGCAAATCGTCTGGCATATTTGCCGCCACAAAAGTCGTGAATGAGCATAATTGTCTTGCTGTTGCTGTTTCCACACCCTTCAAGTATTAGAGCGTGGACGTATCATCATCGGATTATCGAGTCTTCAGTATACAACATAGCTACTCGTACCTTGGGCTGCAGCGCGTACGGCTTTGATCACCTATTCACGCGTTGAAAGGCAGGCTAACTGTAAAAATGGGTTTGTGCGCATTTTGAAAGCCTGTTTTCTTGGTTGATATTTTAGCTCTACAGCGGTTTTGGTCACTCCGTTGCCATGAAGAAGCGTCTTTTTAAAAATAATGCGGATGAGATGCTCAAGTTTGTTTAATTAATTGGATAATATCAATGTCTGTTCTCGACAACCATTTGGCAGCAAAAAATAACCTCTCATTGCAGTTTCTGTGGATCTGGGTGCACCCAAAACTTTGTTTATCGTTTTTTGACAGTAGATTCTCTTCATCACTCGAAATTTTTGTTAACTAGTTAAACTACTATAATACCAAAGAGACATATAAGTGAAAAACCTGTGATAAGGACCATCAAATACGCTTGTAAGTCGACTTGTTTGCGAATTTTGACCTTCTGGCACAACAAAGTGAGATCTATCATCTAATCTCTCGTTTTCGAAGTTGAAATTGAATTTTTGCGTAAGCGTCACTTTGAACACATATTCAATGTAGATGTAAGCATATTATGATTTATGGAAATGCAGGGTTTTTGAAGATGTTCTCCATGGTGAAATACCCGCATAAGAACCGACACAGAGCAGGAGCATGTAGGGGAACCCAAAATGTTATGATTTAACGCAACTTACCTATATACAAAGTTGCACCCCCCAGAAGTTATTCGCCTTGCAAGTGAGGTTTTGAACTTTGGAAAAATTCAATATCTCAGTTCAACCTAACTAGGGGTTCGCAAGACTAAGACCGAGATCAAGACCATGGATGGTCTCGAACTTGGTCTCGGTCTTGTCTCGTTTAGGCTCGGTCTCGAAATTTTAAATAGGTGTCTGCCAATATTTAGTGTCACAAAGCAAAATAGTTATATTTTGCAATGTCTGCTGTGGTAATAGTCATCAGGGTTGCGTTGATTTAAATAAATTGATTCAAATCGCGATGTCAATCCTTGTTTTAATCACATGATCTTTTTAAAGAAGATCGTTGATTTAAATCACGTTATTGAAAAATATATATTCTCCCTTCTCAGCTTTCATTTTTGAAGAGTGAAATTCAATTCAGTCATCAGAGTACAATTATTTAGTGTTGCCGATGCTTTATTTATTGTTTTTTTTCAGATGATTGAATGTCAGTCAAGTAAGTATCCAGTTATGTTTCACAAATTTTGTGAAATATGACCCAAGTTAAGTGTGACAGTAGATAAGTCGCATTGTCTCATGTATAGAAACTTGAAATGAAATAATATGTTCAGAGTAAACCTAGCTGAATTATTATTTTTAAAAAAAAACATACATATGAAAACAAAACTTCAATCAAAAAAATCGTTTTTTTTCATTTTTTTTCAAAAAAATCGGAAAAATTAGCGACATGGGTGATAGTGAGTGTCAATAAAACAATACTTTAGTAACAGATATTATCATACGCAGTTGAAGTTCAAGGTGATATAAAACTCCAAGCACCTAGGTTTTGCGCGAAGCAGTGGCTCATAGACACAAACGAGCGAGATCAATTTTGTTAAGTGATGTAATATTCAATTGATCTCGCTAACTCCATATTTTCTAAAATAAAAATGTAATAAGTATACTATGACATTTCATGGTGCAATATTTTTTCAGCATCTTGATTAATATAACTACAATGTTCAGTGAAGTCATAATATTTGCATTGTTGAGCTTTACGACATAAGCAGATTCAAAGCCATATATATTTCTACTTCAACTTCTCGTTGAGTTAGTCTTGACTTTTCGTTTTCAAGATCAAAATATTATCAAGTTTCTGTACAGGTCTTAATTTAGACCAAAAATAATCAAAAATGGTATACCTATTATTTGTACGCACTTTTTGATTCCTTATACTGAATAGCGGATACTTTGATTCAGGAAAGATCAAAGTTTGAATAATGGTAGTAAAACGAACATCACATCATAATCACAACAAAGAAAACCTCTTTGGATCAATAACACTGAATATTGGTATGTACTCCAAATTTTATCTCTTATCACTCTTCTAGGAATGTATCTATGATCCTTCCGAGTTTCAAGAAATGCGCGGCGCTCCATGGTTGTTTTGTGAATGCATGTCCAACAAGTGCGTCAGGTCATTATTCAATATTTTCAGTACAGTTCTAAAATTTTGAGTATACATACTTTCATTCGTCGTGAAATCAAATTTTTCAAAAATGTTTTTTTGTACAAAACATTGTCCAAACAAGTCAACAAACCAATTTTTTTTTTGAGTCCGAGACCGAGGCTGAGAGTGTCGGTACCTTGGTTTCGGTATTGGTCTCGATCTCGATGTGTCAGTCTTGTTCTTGGTCTGGATTTAGTTTTGCAAGTCTTGGTCTTGGTCTCGAGACTAAGACCAAGACAAGACCAAGACCAAGGCCATGGTCTCGCGAACCTCTGAACCCAACCTCAGAAACAGCAAATTCGGTACGCCTTGTAATTGTACCAAGAGCATTAATCGACAGTAATTGGGGTTCAATCGAGACGTTCTGAGGGGTTGTCAAGGTATGATGCACCCTTAACATGAGACAGAACTTTTTGATCCGTTGACGGACTTGAAATATTTTGTTTTCGTTTTATGGGGCATCTAATTCTAAAACTTTCCTTGCCTTTTTATCTCGAAATTACAATAATTTGATAGAACAAGTTATAATTTGAAAAATAGAGGTAACATACAATTAGCACTAAGAAGTTGCAACTCAAATAACTGAAGACACGTATTATTGTAGCTGTCATGATAAAAAAGAGTCGACAATGTCAACGTTAGTTATGGAATAGAATGTCAGACTACATAATGAGGTATAAAGTCTAAACAGCAATCATTTGACGGAAATAGTAACAATTCAAACAATAGAGATAACATACAAATAGCACTAAGAAATTACAGAAATGCCTCAAAATTATCACCAAAATGTTGTCTCTAATGAGTGTGTATTTATCTGTAATTCGATTCCAAAACACGGTTCGATAAGCAACTGACGAGTAACACCTAAATTATTTTAACTGTTCCTAAATAAAGAAGTACCATTTGAGGTCTGGTAATCATGAAAACCAAAATTGTGAGCAGTTGTTTTCTTTTCCAATCCATGTATTTGGATACTGATGATTCAAAAAGTCTCTAACATTATTATTGAAATGAGGCCGTGTTCCATATTGCATAGAATAATGTTCCAGTATGGCACCTTGTAAAGTAGATCTGGAAAGGTGTTCTGAGGAAACTCCATATTAACAGACCAGCTAAATACTTAACAATATATCAATAAAACGGATTCATTATTAAAAACTCGCGTTGGAAATTTTGAAGAGGAAAATGTCCGGGCCATGTGAACAAAGCAAGAATCACTAATTAAATGACTCTATTTCTGTATGGTCAAGTCTTTCGTTTTATTTCATAGCCAACGTTGAAAGTTTCGACGACTGTTATTATGACAGCTAGAACATGTATTTTCAGATATTGGGGTTGTGGATGAAAACGACCATTTTTTGAAAAATGACAAGAGCAAGAAAAGTTTAGGAACTCAATTTCCCATAAAATTAAACAATAAATAATTTAACAGGTTAAAAAATCTGTCTTATTTCGAGGGTGCATCATCCATTATCAATAATTGAGAGACCTCAATAACTAACACTCCAGGTACTTTCGATTAATGCTCATAGTAAACTTGAAACGTGTACCAAATTTGAAGTTTCTAAGTTCAGGCATTACCATGATATTGAATTCTTTCGAAATTTTAAACCTCACTTGCGAGGTGAATAACCCCTTAGGGTTAGGTGTGCAACTTGGTATATAGGTGAGTTGCGTCAAATCATAATATGCTCCCCTGTCGGTTCTTATGCGGGACACCCTGTATGTCACTTCCACATCGTGAAAATGAATGTAAACCTTACATGAAGGAAGCGTTGCATAGAGGAAATGGATAGCTTATGGTTCACAATGAATGCTTGCCTTACAAATCAACACCCCAGTTGATATCTACGAAAAAACTATTCGGTATACTCCAAATACGAGATGTTCCGTCCCAACTAGTCAAGACTACTAGAGTATATTGAGGAACCATAGCGAGTTGATTTGAGATAGGACACCGATGACCGCTGATGCGTCGTTTCCAAAATAAAGATTGTTTTGTTTTTCGAGAAAAAATTGGTACGCCACTCAACACTGATTTTTTTTTGGCAAAAATGTGTTTTACTCCCAAAACCTCAAATTCTTGGAGTAAAACCCATTTTTTTACTGGATATTGACAGATCAGAAAAAAAAATCCGATATGCGTGGCATTTACGCTTTTGTTACAAAAAAATCTAGTCGCACTTGCACGCCTATGATACAAAAATAACTTTCAGTTTTGCATTCATAATCGTGAACCTGCCTTCTTGAGGAATATGCCAAACTTCATTAATAATAATAAATATGTTTGGTTCAGTCTGCAGATCATAAATGGTCTTCATAACTTGATGGAAGATGACATACACATTTCTACTTGGGAAAGAGTGAATCTGTAGTCTTTTGAGGAATACCGAGATGGATTTGATTTTACGAATTGGTGATGAATTTAACTTGGTGGACTGTATTTTTAATGAATGAATATTTTATTTGATAAATATTTTAATTACAATTGGAGAATTAACAGGGAATCGAAATTATATGATATTAAAATTGAAAAATCTCTCAATTCACTTTTTGACATACACATTCATATTTTTTCTGGTACCATCACTCACAAAACAATTCCCCCTTAGAACATCATCTGTTATGCTACTGAACGGTCCCAAATTAGTGCGCCGCTCGTGATAGGAAGACAAACTATTTATGTGTAGATGGTGGATGCGTCAGAGATTGACGTTCTTCTAATGCTGTGATCGATTTTTATAGTTTGAGGTATAATTCGGTCTTATTATAAATCTTGTTTTGAGTTGGTTTTGCTCGTCATCAGAAAATTATAAGTAGAGGGTGATTCATCTAGACCTTTTGTTTTAAATTGTTAATAAAATACATAAAATGGAATTGGATGCGGAATGTTTCTCATGACCTGGAAGAAAAATCTTTGGCATTTTATTTCTGAAAATGATTTGATTGAATTCTGGCCGTGTCTATGCCCCAAGTGGAAGGTCAATTTTTGGATCACTCTTTCAAGTATTGCGAACGGTATCTGCCCGATTAGGCAAGTAATTATGACTTGCAATTTTCGAGTCGTAGCTGGACGGACGGAAACTAAGACTTTTGACATCACATAGACCCAAAAAGAAAAGCCCAAGCTAGTTTTGGTTCAGATCATCGAAGCCAACATCACTCGCGTATTGGGCAAATAGGTACCGGTCACAATGCTGAAAAAAGTGATTCAAAATTGATCCTTTCTAGACCTTCGGCGCAGTCTCGACCATCATTTCTATTGTCAAAAATTATATGTCAATGATTGTTCTTTCAGGTCATGATAAAGATAACGCCATGCAGTTCCATTTTATGTATTTAATTAACAATTGAAAAAAAAGGTCTAAATGAATCGACCTATATTATAAATAAAGAACGTTGAATACAAAGTCGCAATCAACTTTCTTGGAGGCGGATCTGAAAACTTTCAAGTTCTTAATATGAAAAGATATCTTCCTAATAAATATTTTTTTTGTATCATTTTCTTTTTGGATAAAACAAGAGTTACCAATGATAAAATCAAATCTGACTGATTGGCATTACTTATTCTTCTTCCTCATAAATATTTTTTTTGTATTTTTTTTTTAATAATTAACAAGAGTTACCAATGATAAAATAAATTCTCATCTGATTGGCATAACCAAGTAGTTTGTCTGCGACATGATTGCGTATACACTTATGACCTTGTGATCATGAACAAAACCATACCAAAACGTGACTTATCATCACCAAACATAACATACCAAAAATTATAAAATTCGATATCAACCTATCGTTTTTACAGTACTTGATTGAAACTCACTTTTGAGAAATAACATTCTTGGAAATATAGAAAAAGCATTCTGTATTAATGTAAAAATATATTACCATTTCAGGAATTGAACACTATTACAAACCAAAAACTATTACACAACAAAAAAGGTACTTTTATAGCTTTATACCATCTGAAAGCCACATGTCCTGAGTCCGGCCTTACTGCGCGGCCTGCAGAGTTTTTCCAGGCAGGCTGAACCTGTTGGATCGAGATTGTCGAATCGTTTATTCAGAAACAGAATTATATTGGCATTTTTGTCAGATAAGCATTATTTTGCGATCTTTTTGATCCACTCGGGACAGATATCTCCATAGTCTTCAGAATTTGGAAACCGAGAACGGTGGCTGCTGATGTATTTTTCTTCACAGTCGGGAACACAGCATTTATTTTCTACAGACTTCTGCTCGCCGGAATATAGATTCAATAAAGTTACAATGTTCATTGTAAGAAGAAAGACATGCACAATGCAAACTGAATCAATAATAATTGAATTGAAATTTCGAATTTAAACCACGAATGACAGTGACAAACCAGCTGACAAGTACACAGGTGATACAAATCAAAGGTAGTGACTTTAGCGCCGCCGGTGACAGGCACAACTCAAACAGTGGTTTGACAGCTCCCATTTAAGAAAAAGTTCTATGAGGGATGTTTTGTGCCATCACTGTCGTGTTCAGGTAACTGTGTTCACTTGGTAAACAGCATTTTTCTCCACGAATCATAAGCAGAGCATGTGAATAATAGTTCGACAACTTTTTTTAGTCAGACCGAAATTGTTCAAAAAAAAAATGTAAGCTGTGACGAAAAAAAGCGTATGATTATAGGGCATCAACAAACATGGCCAAAAATAGATCACTCTCCTTCCATCCAAAAGAAATAATAAACAGAATTGCAAAGATTAGAAACCCATTTTTATTTCAGATGAAGAATTTGGAGAAAGAACAGTATCAATCCTTCTCGATGGCCAAGAATCCGAAATAGTATTCATCGATCATCCCTCATCAGAAATGTCCGTGAGTGGAAGCAGATAATTATTATTTTAAGTTGATAGTTCTTTTTTATTTTGAGATATGTATCTTGAATGGTAGTGGTACCCACATATCTTGTGTGATATGTGGTGGTACCTATAGATCGAACGAGGTATAATCATGCTGGATCTTGATTTTTCATACAGGTGTGCCTTCATTATGAAAAATTTGAAAATGATAAAAAATGTGTAGGGGTCGATTGTCAGACTGTATAACAATAAAATGGAGGACTGGATTTGATTTTACAGAAATTACCATCAATGAAGTTAGATCATTTTTAAGTTTAATATTGTAAAACTGTTGAGACAGTCCGAGCGACACAGGTAGTTTCACTTAATAAAACACATAAAATGAAATTGGATGTCGGGATCTTTATCATGACCTGAAAAAACAATCTTTGACATTTGATTTTTGAAAATATTTCCACTCAAATGATGGCCGCGACTACGCTGAAGGTCTAGAAAGGTTCAATTTTGGATCACTCTTCTCAGCATTTTGACCAGTATTTGCCCATAACGCGAGTGATGGTGACTTCGAAGACCTAAACCGAAGAGCTTGGACTTTTTTGTTTGAAGTAATGTAATGTCAAAAAAGTCCTCGTCGATAAGTCAGCTACGATTCAGAAATTGCAAGCCATCATTACTCGCCTAATTGGGCAAATACCGTTCACAATGCTTGAAATACTGATCCAATAATGAAACCACTTAGGGCAAAGCCACGGTCAGTATTGAAATAAAATTATTTCCAGAAATTAAATGTCAAAGATTGTTCCAGGTCATGATAATGATCGCCATCCATTTTATGTGTTTTATTAAAAATTAAAAAACAAAGGTCCAAATGAATCACACTTAAAAATAAACATGTAAGATTGTGTCACACCAACTTAGGTTCAGCAATAATCAAATATAATCTATTGTTTTGAACGTTTCAGGTGGAGAACTGTATGAGCACATATGAGCCTCATGCTTGTATCGTAGTGTATTCGATAACGTCAAGATCCACTTTCAAAACGATCGAGGATATACTGAATTACTTATGGAAGGAAGGATACACAAAAGAGAAGAGTATAATTGTTGTTGGCAATAAGGCTGATTTGGCAAGATCTCGAGCAATATCGCAAAATGGTAAAGAAATTTGCTACTGTTCAGTTTCCATTTATTGGATTCCATATCATTGGATAGTATACAATCAATTGATGCAAGATAGCTTGCACAATTTATTGATATCAGGTCCGATCATTTCCCTCAATCATATTCAATAAACCATGAATAAAATGGTATTCTGAATCCGTTTACCGGTGTATAAATGTATCTCGCAGATCAATATACGCTTCCCCCGTCAGTTCTAAAAGTGTTGGCCCATTTGAATACATTATGTAGATGAGTTGAAAAATGCAAGTACGGAAAATTCATAAAATCGTCATTCCTTCACGTACCTACCTATTTTATTCAAATCAATTGAAACATATTCTCTCTATACCAGTCGAAAGAAAAAAGATATATAGAATTTCAATGTGGATCTCATTACCGTTCTTCAGTGTTTCTTCTTGCTGTTTGAACAAGTCGTCAAGGTTTCAGAAGTTGGATTTCCTAAATGATTATAAAAAATGGGAAAGCTCAAGATTTCTGAAAATGTTTTTGTGGATATTGATAAAGATAGATTCAACAGCACTTGTAACTATTTGCAAAGTTTTCTGCACATCGTTACCTAACCTTTGCTCTTACCGTCAAGATAATTTTTTGTTTGAATGCTGATAATTTCGAATAATTCCAGGATCTTGATTTCGGAGATTGGCAATAACTGAAGTATCTCTTTATTCAACGTTAATAGTCAATAAAATTGAGATCAACCTACTAAGAAACAAAATGATAGGTAAAAAAAGTCAAATCTCACAATTCCATAAATTTGTTTAATACAGGACTACTAGTTTCAGGGTCTAAACTTTACACCCCATCTTCAGGTCCAGTTTAAAGGGCTACATAGAAGAAAAAAACATGTTCAAAACCTAACCTCAAATCCACACTAAAAATATACTCACAATACAATCACAAGGCCAAGACGTAATTCGATCGATCAAATTTAACAAACAAGTAAACATGAATACATAAAAACATTTTTAAAACATATGAAAGGGGGTACAAAAGACATGACAAAAGTGAACCCCCATGTGTGAGGTGCCCACCCCAAATGTCACACTTAGTTGGTGGAATATAAAAGCATGAATAGCATATGACAAGACAAACCGACATAACCAAAGTTTTGGGCCTAGTAACCTAACCTAAATTAGTAATACAGCTCAACAATTGAAATCAGTCATGAACTTTCATGAACCTGCCAAGAAAACCTCTAAGTAGAGGCCGAGTGCTATGATGTAGTAAGGGGGTAAATTGTTAATTAAATAATGGAAGTAAAAATTGGTGAATAATCAAGATTTATTTGGTGATTGAGAGTTAATGTCGTTGTATTTTTGAAAGATTTATGTATTTCCAGTAGTTCCAAATTGTTAAGATTCAAACCTTTATTGGCACGATGTAAAATCTTAAAATCTTCAAAGTCAAAGTTATGGCCATTCTCCAACAGATGGGATGCGAAGTGAGAAAAACCTGTAGAATTAGCATTTAAACATCTTAAATGTTCTTTCAATCGTACGCCAAAACTTCTATAAGTTCTACCAATGTACTCTGCTTCACAATCCTTACATTTGAGTTGATAAACACCACTGATATCCATAAGGTTTACTTTATCTTTATTATTCAAGAAAAAATTGCCAAGAGAATTGGAGGCTTTGAAAGAGATATTTGTAATAGGTTTAAAGATATTTGAAATTTTATTTGTTAAATTATTAATGTAAGTTAACGATCTATAAGGTTTCTGAGAATTATCATCTAAAAAATCCTGTGTATAAGTTTGATTCTGTAAAATAAGATTTTGTTTTTTGTTTAGAAGTTTCGAAACAAGACTGTGAGTGTATCCATTAAGTTCTGCAATCTGATGGATTATGTCAAGTTCTTTGCGAAATTCACTATCGTTCAAGGGTACTTTAAGAAGTCTGTCTATATAACTATGGAACGCAGCTAACTTATGTTGAATGGGGTGGTCTGAGTCATTATTAATAACAATACCTGTGTGGGTTGGTTTTCTAAAAATACCAAACTCCACCTTGTCGTTGTTGTTTTTTTCTTCTATGTAGCCCTTTTAACTGGACCTGAAGATGGGGTGTAAAGTTTAGACCCTGAAACTAGTAGTACTGTATTAAACAAATTTATGGAATTGTGAGATTTGACTTTTTTTACCTATCATTTCACTATGAACTCACATACGTCATCACCTCGCTTATTTACTAAGAAACAATTCTCATTCCAGGTCAATGTGGTTTATCTAATTAAAACAAAAAACGTTCAACACTTTAAATAATTCCAATCGGGTGATTGTTGCCTACTTTAATGTTTTCTCTTCTTCCTAAACTCAAAACTGTTTATAATTTTTCCAAATTTATTTTTTAGCATGGATCTTTCTTCTTTACACGGCAGAGTCAATGAATCATCCACCACCACCAAAGTAAGGGTTGAACTACTGTTGATTGATGCAATCGGTATCATTTTAGTAACTAGCTGATCCGATGAATTTCATATCCTCTCATAATCGATAACTGTTGTGTTCAATGATTTATTTTCCATAAATTTTGTCATTTCTCGAATTCTTCCTTGCTATTCTGAGTGTAGGCAAATCCAACAAATCAAAGATTACAAAAATCGTTCCAGCGGTTCGTGAGTTATAAATGGTGTGACTAACCCGACTTCGACATCATCAAATCAATATTTATAAAGTCAACAATCCGTTCAAAGATCATCAAAAGAAAATAAAATTCCATAGAATTACAAATGAATCCGCCTCGAAAATCAAAGAAAAATTCGAAAATAAAATTACAGAAATACAATAAAATTGATTGCCGACGTGCGTGCACAAAGACAATCACGTTTTTCACTTGACATGTAGTCGGAAATCGATTTTTTCCATAATTATTTCTTCTCGTCAAATTTTCCGAAGCTTTCATAGTTACTCTGCTACTCGGGTCAGAGACAAATCCCAACAATCAAAAATCATGAGCATCGTTCCAGCAGTTCTTGAGTTATAAATGAGGTGATCAACACGACTTTGTTTTTATATCAATTTCGCGCTAAATATCTGTTTCCAGAAACAATTGCATAATGCTCGCTGTATACCACCTACCTATGGACTCGACGCCACAGGCAATTTTTTATTCGGAGGCTGTTTTTTGAATCAGTCATTTTGTTCATTGAGTCGTGGCAAGATGAGATCAGGCTAGGTGCAGCAGCACTACTCCCGTGAGTCAAAACACGTTCAAATGATACTACACATAAAAATAAAATAGAATAACATAGAACACAGCTCAGCACAGGTGAAAACTTATACAGATAAAAAACCGACATAATTGAGACCCAGACTCTCAATGAGCTAATTCAGTGATTGTATAATATGCTTCTTCTAAGAGCATGTCCTTCAACAGTCTCCTGAAAAGCTTTATCGATTTAGCCTGCCTCATATGAATAGGAATACTATTGAACAGCTTCCTCTCCTCGTGAAAAACCGATCTCCTAACATATTCCCTTGATGGTATTGGCAAGGGAACACTATGCACACTTCTGATGTTATGTACTTCAATGTTTTCTGACCCCTGACAATTCCTATAAACAATTGTGGCAGTCTCCAAAATGAATTGGGAGGTCAGTGTCAGAATTCTTAGCTTTACGAAAAATGGCCTGCAGGAGACATCATAGCTGATGCCCGCTATGTATCTCACGGCCCTCTTTTGCAACACAGTCAGCGCCTTGGTATTATTGTTCGCACTAGCACCCCAGAAAGCAACGCCATATCTCAGATATGATTCAAAGAGAGAAAAGTACACTTCGCGAGCGATGTCGGCTCCATTTTCTCTTCTCGTTACCTTTATGGCATAGCAAGCAGGCTATATATGTGCTCATCAAATCGGAGATAGCTAGTCCCAGAAATTTGGCGTTAGAGCATGCGCCGACAGGAACATCCCCAACATGTAAACCCTCAATTTGACACCTGAACCCCATAGTGTTTGTCTTGCTCACATTCAGTGGAAGCTTATTAGAATCAAACCATGCTTTCAAGACCGGTAAGTCCGCTTCCATTACATTCCTCAAATTTTCAATTGACTCCTCACTCCAAACAATGCTTGTGTCATCAGCAAAAATGGTTAATTCGCCCTATATGGGTAAGTTTGCAATGTCATTGATGTAGATGAGGAACAGTAGCGGACCTAAAACCGATACCTGAGGCACGCCCGAGTCCACTCTCAGTACCGATGACTTCACTCCCAAAACGGAAACCACCTGTTCTCTGTCCGCCAGATAAGACTGTAACCAGCTCAAGGCACTGCCCCTGAAGCCATGTCGCTAATTTGGTCAACAGAATATTATGGTTCACACAATCAAATGCCTTGGACAGGTCGCAAAAGACGCTTTGAGACTGTTGTCCCAGAAAAGATCGAGCCTCATTTGACGAATGACGGGTCTGAGCGCACGGTATTTTCACTCGCCGTTAGTGACCAGAGGGCGCCAGAGGCAACAATTGATCCCGTGTAGCCGAGAGTGCCCGAGTGTCGAATTTCAACGGCGGTGTATGTTGCGCGCGAGACAATTGAATACATATTATTATATTATGGAATGATATACTTTAAAAAATATGCAGCGGTTCGTCGGTTAGCACTTGGTTATTATTTCAATTATCATTTTAAATCATGATTTATGTGCTGTGTTTGGGTATTATGAGGATTCAAGCCCGTTACCCATACAAAACACATAAATTATTATTTACAATAATAATTTAAATGATAACCAAGTGCTAACCGACGAACCGCTGCATATTTTTCAAAGTATATCATGCCTAACCCAAACTAATCAAAACTTAATCCTCATAATACCCAAACACAGCACATAGATTATGATTTACAATAATAATTGAAATGATAACCAAGTGCTAACCGACGAACCGCTGCATATTTTTTAAAGTATACCATGCCTAAGCCAAACTAATCAAAAATCAAAAGTGCTAACCGACGTGCAACGATGCAAAAATGCCTGTCGATACGGACACGCACATATTGGCAACCGTACCAAAATTTAAGCCGTCAAAATAGGCTCGACCTTTTCTGGGACAACAGTCTAAAATCGCAAAAGACAGCAGCTACAGATTGGTGAGGGTTCAGGTTTCCGTTTCCATGAGCTGGAACATGGCATCAGTAGATAGACCGGTTTTCCTGGTAAGCAAACTGGCGATCTGTTATGAGGTGGTGATGCCGCATTTAACTCCACATCCTGCCCTTCGCCAACCTTTCCACGCACTTCGAGATCGAGGAGAGCAGAGCAACTGATCGAAAATTGGTCAATTCTGATATGTCGCCACCTTTAAAAAGCGGATTGATTACTGCCATCTTGAGACACGAGGGAAATGTCCCCTGCATCCATGATTCTTTGACCGCATTTGCCAACACCTCAAATGACACATGAGGTAGTTTAAGCAGAATATTAACAGAAATGTCATCATAACCAGTAGACTTCTTGTTTTTGATGTCCTTCAGAGCATCCTTCAGTTTCTCAGCTGTACACGGAGCAAAAAAGAATTAGGATTGTACTGACACTCCTCTCAAGTAGTCCATGGGATCAACCCGCAAAGAAAGCCCTTTGGTCAATGCAAGATGACAGTTGAGTAGTTGTTGAATGACTCAGGTAAAATAGAACTGTCGGAAACTTTTCTGGTACCATCTCCATGGTTACGAAAATCATTGATCATTGGATCATTTGGTTAATCCGGCCTTCATAAAAAATTTTTTTGCAGCTTCCACGGTGGTTTGATAGACTGCCTGGTAGTTCCTACAATATTGATGGAAATTGTCATTATCAGTGAACTTTCTGATCCCTCTCAGACTTCTGGGATTCCTTGATGATATCCGTATACCTGTTGTCAACCACGGTTTCCTGCTTTTTCTGGTTGTTGTCAGCCATCTATATGGGAATGCTCTATTAAGGATGTCCATCAAGACTGAGTGGAATGTAGACAGGGGCTCCGGGGATCCATTTATACTCGTCCAGGAGACATCGTCGCAAAATTTCCGGAAATTGTCAAAATTTCTCGAACTGAAGATTTTTCCCTGGTATCGTTTTTGTGCCTTTGAATGGTTGGCGAAAGTGAATTGATAACTCACAGCTTCTTGGTCCGATAGTTCCGCGCTGATAACTGAACATGAGGTCTCATTCAAATTAGAACACATCTAGTCAATAGTTAAAGATGTCTGTCTAGTCACTCGAGTTGGGGAGGTCACATGCATTTTGAGGCCATGTGAGAGTGAGATGTTATCAATCATGATCGGATGTTGGCAAGATGTATCAGAGAAATTGATATTGATGTCACCTGCCCGGATGATATTGCACGATGACGATTAATCTGCCAAGATTGTGTCCAATCTCTTTAGAAAGTCCACTGCGTTGGCAGAGGGAGACCGATAGATGCAAACGATATACAACTGCTTTCTTTTGCAAAATATTAAAGAGTATTCAAATGTCAATTCTTCCAGAAGATGATTGTATTTATCGATCAACTCAATCCAATGCGATTCTGTATTCAACAATATCAAAGTTCCACCATGCTGTGAGTTTTTCCTACGAAATACTGTCATTGGCCTGTATTGCGGGACAAAAAAGCACGCATCCGGTCTCAGCCAGTGTTCTGTGATAAGGACCAGATCAGGGAAGCACAGACTATCCAAGAAAGCATACAAGTCATCACATTTGTTCCTTATAGATTGAATGTTGAGAAGTAACACATTACAATACCTATCCTTCAGTTTTTCTGCTGTTCTGGTTATTTTCTGATGTGGCTCATTTGCTGCTTCTTTCATATCTATAGTGTTTGAATGATCGGTGGAAATACATCTCTTGCCCTTTCCCGCTATTTCTAGCATACTGTTCGTTGGCCTAAAAAAGCATCTCTTTTCGTATTTTTTGAAGACCCTGAGTGGTTTTTACATCTTGTAGAAGCTGGGTGGCATCCATAGTCGTGGTCCGTAGCTTCCATTGCTGGGTTCAGGAATTCATGTCCAAGGTATGAGATGATCAAGTTGCGCGTTTCTTGGTTCATATAACCATTTCTGTGCACTGAATGTATTGCCACGAAATGAGCATGATTCGAGTTTTTTAGAGATTGTTCAATCATCATATCTTGTTTTAGAATCAATTCATTCAGTGCAGGTTGGTGGGAGTAGAGAGCAGGTCCTACTATGACTAGGTTTGAATTGCTAGTATTCTTGAGAAGTTTTGTTAGAACAGTGGCCTCTGTAAGCTGTCTCAGTTTTGCCTCTTGTGCGCCAATGAACAAGAATTCTTGAAAAAGATCCTTCAGAAATACATTATTGATTAAATGATCAGTTTTCTGTCTGATTTTGGTTAATTTCCGGTTGAGGCCATATATCAATAATCTCTGCTCTTCCAGTTTGGATTCCATCACTGCTTCTGAATCCAAAGTTTTTCGGCTGAAACTTTCAGACATCCTTCTCTGCGTTTGGAGATACCGTTCTTTGCCTTCTAGCTCCACCTTCAAAGCCTCAAACTTCTTCTGCATGATGTTTACTTGATCCGTCTTCTTGATTGAAATAGCCTCAATCAGAATATTTTTCTCATTGATGCTATTCTTAGCTTTATGTAACTGCTGCATGAAACTTTCCGTTGCGTCCTCATGTGCTAATAGTATTTGTTTTTTTGTTACTTCCAAAAAATCATCCTTTTGATCGATCTGTTTTCGTAGCTCAATGAACTCTTGATCCTTTTTTTCCACAAGTCTACACAGTTTATCAATATCATACAAATGTTCGTCAACCGACGTTTTGGTGATGCCATACCAAGTTTTGCAAGCCTTGAACACAGAATTCTATCAGGCTCAATGTTGGTGTGGTTTGCCAATCTTTTTTTACAACTCACATGGAATATGTTGAAGCACTGTATGCAGCAGACGTTACTACAGATTTTTGCACAACATTTGAGTGCGTGTCTATACGAGTCGTCACTCTGATTAGTCTCTGAGCTACGTCTCATTTTATGATAACTCGAGAATAGCCCACAATATTGACACAAGGGCACTCAACTATTGACTATCTACCCATCTTGAATCCAAAGAGCATAGTTAGTTTATACAATTTTCATGCTGCACAATTGAATGGAATTGACGTACATGGTTCGCTTTATATGTGTCTCCAGCAAAAACCGCGTCGCAAAAAACAACCGTGATAAGAATTCCGATAACAGGAACTGCGTGAAGTTCTAACACAAGCAGAAATCTTATCGATTCATATAGGTTATTGATCAAAATATTTGTGCAACGTACGTCTCGTATCCAAATATGTTCACCGTACACTTTTCAAAATTTTCTGCAAATGATTTTCACTAAGTCTTGAAAAACTGCGGAATGATTAATAAAGTAAAGTAAAGTATTGTTTATAAGTTGCAATGAACTACTCTCCTTTGTTATTACCCTCAAACTCTTGAATAACGAGCATTCCGTTTACGACTCAATGGAAAAAAAAGAAAGATTGTTGCCTGAATATAGATTGGTGATTGGTACGTTGAAGATGACACACAATGATGTGCGGAAAGACTGACATCAAATTTGAAGGCGTGGCGATGATATACGGCGTGAGCGTGGCAAAGTGAACGTCGGGCAACAGTCATTGTGTAACCATGAGTTTGATACGAATTTGTTGTGAAACCCACCCCTAGATGACACACATTTGTGACGCTACCTGGAATTTTCTGGCGAGTTTGGACAGGGAGGGGAAATCGTGTTTTTTCTATCTCAGGCACCACTTTTTGGATTAAGGAGGTGAAGGACTCACAGTATCTATCAAGTCGCTTTTAGACAGTGAAGAAGGTCCAGGCGTTTGTGGTCTTCCAAATTCCGCTCCGACTACTGAACTTTTGATTAGAACCCGGACTTTCGAAAATAGATCATTCTATCGTTCGTCAGTTCTTTTTAACTGCGACTGATTTCCGATCAGAAATCAAAATGAAATCATTTCATTCGAAACGTGCGCTCTCACGAAGTAGACCAGAGCACAGAAAAAAACACAAATACACCGACGAAGTAGACCAAACATGTTATCCACTCATTCGATTATTTCATAAAATAACACGCGGCCACTTGAGAGAATTTCGGGAAATATGAACAGTAAGTACTCATACCTCGTGGTACGGTAGTTGAAGATTGGAAAAATGAAACGGAGTTCTTAGGCTCAGCTGCACGGGACAACGGCTTATAAGGTAGTGCTTATAGTATCAGTCTAAGAAAGTTCTGAATCCATCTCCACATTGTCCACTTCCATCTCCTAGCTAAACTAGGGTTTCGGTACATCAAAGTGGAAATAAAAGGTGCGTGGTTCTATAAAATGTGTCACGGGTTTGATACGATAAGTAAGCGATAGTTTCACAGAAACGGTACGTATACTGTTCCGGACAGTGATTCGAAAGTTGATTAAGATGCGGCGCACGGAAAACGATATTTTAGAGACAATACGGGATTAACAGATCAAGAAATAACCGGTTCCGGAAAAACGGATATTATTTGAATCAAACCGGAAAACAAGAAGATCAACTTTTTTATCAGGATCGGCAAGTTCCAGCTAAATTCTGCTAGGTAAAGGACAAATGTTTGCTCTCAGTTTTTGTTTCGGATTCTTCTCGAACGGTTCCCGATTTGAAAACTATGTTCTTCATTGTCCATTCAATAAAGTTTTTGAAGAAAAAGTTTACTTTTTCTGTTAAATACACGAACTCTTTTGTTTTGGTTGGTCACAGATCTTTGAAACGTTCAGACAATTCTAGACAATTTAGAAATATGACAATTGAGAATGATCCACATAATATAGCAACCAGAGAACTAGATAACGACGAGAAGCGACAAAAACTTGTTTTTCCCATTGCTTTAATGAGAACACATTTATTTGGCCTTGACATTGAAATTTTTGACAACTAGTATCACATCCAAGTTATGTTGATACGATGAGAGCTGTCAAACGCGGGGCAACGAATACTCATAGTCCGAGCGTCCAGGCCCAGAATAAAAATTGTGAGATAGTCTGAAGTCTGATAATAATATAGGAGGATTTTTGATCCTGTTTAACAAAAATAAGACGTGGGCCAATCGTAAAAAAAATGCCTGATATGTGTTTTTTATACTCGGTACTCAAAAACATTCAACAAAAACAAACATAAAGCATGATTGAAAAATCAAACGTTTATTTGACAATAATTAAAAATATGAACTCATGTGTACAGGGTTTTTCCTTATAATTTGCTACCACTTTAGAAACCCTATTAACAAAGATACAAAAAAAGTGTTCAAATGAAAGTTGCATGATTTTTCCTGAAGATTTTATAATAACTAAAAGAGAAAGAACATAATATCACCCTTGGAAATCGGGCAAATGTGGAAAAGTTTAACTTTTTCAAAAAAGAGGAAAATGAGGAGATCTTGAATATTATGTGATAAAATATGGGGCATTCCATTCAAAAAAATTAGACATTCCAAAGTTTTCTGATCTTCAATGGCGATTTGTTCTTTCGCTTAGTAATTATGAAATATTCAGGAAAAAATCATGAAACTTTCATACCAACAATTTGTTTGTATCTATGTAGAGTTTCTAAAGGAGTGACAAATTATAAGGAAAAACCCAGTACACCAAATAAACATAAAGATATTCTACAATAAATCTACATAATATACATAATATCAAATATGTGATGAGATATTTAATTTTCTAATATTTTTTTTGTCGTCTTTTAGCTCTCTGTTGAAATATTTGATGGTATAAAAAATGCGCATTCTGATGAATAATTTTAAAACAAAATCTTTGGGAAACCGGGGACATGGATAATTGAACTCCACAGGGTTCATCAGATTAAATAAATTATGTGAAATCTGAAAATTTTCACTGCAAATTTCTTCAAAATTTCTGATAAAAATGTTTTCCAATTGATATATATAATTTATAAAATCTTCTGGCGGAGATTGTAGTCCACCGAAAATTCCTTTCCCGTTGTCAAATCCTTTGAAGGTGGACAATAAATTGTTAATGTCTAACTCTTGGCATTGTCTGCCAAAGAGTTGACAATTATAACAATTATTGTGGATATCCAGTGCTCGTTTTACAATATAGCCACACACATAGGTAAACGCATTCTGTGTTGGAATGCTTTTCGTTCTGTAATCGTAGTCAGGAAGGGTAAGCGCTGTTACAGGTTTCATTTGAGATCCTTGGTCAATAATGTTGGTCATTGGTTTTGTTGATCTTAAATCGATTAAAACTTTGTCTAAATCATTGTTACAGTTCATATTATGGCTGTGCATATAGTTTTGACAAAAGAGTTTCCTAAACGCTCTCTGGAACTGTATGGGCGTTGGATTAACGTTATTTCCACTCTGCTGCCTTATACTGCCAAAGAAGTTTTCGATGCAATCTGTATTCAATCGCCTTGTCTTCAAATACCTGTATCCCAACGTTGACAGCTTCTCCCATAGCTTTTTGAGACTATTGATGGTAATCTTCCAGCATGTGATAAATTTTGTTTTGTTGGTAATGTCTTCATTTTGCTTGTTTGTTACTCGAAGTTTAGCCAAAAATCCCAATGTGTTATCTAGGAATTCCACTTGAAATGTAGATCCATCAAACACATTTTTAAATTTCGCTGGATTTCTTAGTGAACACGAGTTCACTATGTCAAAAAGATTGTTGAATCTTTCGACCACCTCTGCTGTCGCAAGGGCTTCTGGAGGCAGAGCACCCACTGCAATGTGCGTGTTTATTCCACACGCCACACTGTTACTTAAAATTTGGCTTGCAAGACTAACCTTCATTTTTTCAAAATTTGATGGGTTGAGGTGTGCATTTGTGAGTTTTGGAGCACATCTATAGAATTGTTCTTTTTCTATGTTGTAAAATTTCTCGATATGAGACCAACGCGTTTCTTTTCCATCAAAATGAAAAGTATGCTTCAATAAATTATTCCTCGTAGCTTTTATCAACTGGCATGGATCAAATATATAAAGGCAGCTACGTTCTCCTACCTGGAATTCTGGATTGTTTGGGGTTACACCAAAAGCATTTGCGAGCTGGATGAAATTTGTACCCATGTCGCTCGAAATTCCTTCGACGTTCAAACCAATATCTGATAGTTTGTGAATGCACTTTTCCAATATGGGCTTGAGATCCTTCACTTTTAATTGAGATCCTACGAAGAAAAATGCTAATGGCTGTTTCCATGACGAGTATAAACCTCTGGCCATGATCACCAAAGCATTTTTGCAAATTACGGTGCTGCTATTCCTATTACCGATGTCTTCAAAGCCCACAATTTCATCAGTACCTGGACAATATGTCAGATTAGATTTCAGGGAAACCTCATCTATACACAAAATGACACGTTTGTCTTGCTCTAACATAGTTCTCACTTTTATTTCCAGGGCTTTGAATATTGAAGTATTTTCAAGTCCTGGTTTACATGTCAGTCGTTTAGTGAGGCGTTCTAAGCTTCGTTTTGTTGGAAGCGTCAGCATTTGGCGGAGGTAGTGATATGCTCGAGGGCTCAAAAAATAAAGTGTTAGGGCAAACTGCTTCAACTCCATGGAATACCGGTGTGATATTCGTTTTTTCTTTTTTAGATCAACATTCGTCTTGATTATTTCTGCGAGAGGTTCATCAAGAAAGACGTCACACAATTTGCAGAATTCTTCAACGGTACAATCATGCTGTTTTTTCTTCAAGACTTTGTTTCTTGCCATGGTTTGTTTCAAAATCCTTACTTTGTCTTTCAGTTTTTTCTTTCTTGGGGAGTTGGAGCTCAGATGAAGGGGAGTCTGACTGCAAATAGTTGACGAAGTGAGGGGAGGTGTTTTTTGGAGTTCACTTTGAGAAAGAACAAGTGGGTCACAAACAGTATCTTTGGAAGTACTGGGACCTGAAACTGAAATAAAAATCACTCTTAGTTCATTTTAGAACCAAGCATGAGGTTGCTACGAATTCGAGGCTAAGAATGGGGATCTCGTAAACCGTAAGAGATACAAATTCGTTTAAATGAGTGCAAAGTTGCGTAAAAAATTGAAAACGGTTTTGAAAAATTTTGACATTTTGTTGAGCATCAAAATACACAGCTTTGCCCACACTTAAACGAATTTCTATCTATTACGGTATACGAGATTTGTAGCACCGGTATAAACAGGGTGTTTCAGTAAGCATGGACCCCGGCCATATCTCCAAAACTGCCCGACTTAAAAGTTCATGAAAAACATATTATCACCAAAGTGGCCGAAAGAAAATTCTGGAAATAATTACCAAGTTCGACATTTTTCTACTGCGCATTTGAAAGGTAGAAATTGAAATTTTAAATTCCTGCGGGAATTATCAAATCAAGGTAGGTATGTCTCTATCAACTCAGTTAGAAAGCTTGGACAATTTCTCATCATATTGGTTTAAGGCTCATTGACGTACCGACCTTCATTTGAGTAGGGGATCGAAGGTAGTGAAAGTGTAATTATTCTCCAAGTGGCTATATTCCAGCATTATCTCGTAGCCACATTAGTGATAATTTTATTTTCCTGAACTTCCAAGTTAATTAAATTCCGAGATATGGCCGGTACTCACCCTTAGTGAAATACCCTGTAGATATTTAATTGTAGCAAACATAATTCGTGAATGCAGGTAAGTTCTTACAATATGTTTTCAAAAAAGGCTGTTCAAAATCAGGTTTGCTATGATGCGGTTCTATAGAGGGACTGCTTTTCGATTGAGCATCCAACGGAGCAGCAATGATGACATCTGGAAAAATAATAGAATCTATGTACCAAAAAAAACTGAAATGGGCATACAAATTATTGAAGAAATGCAGACAACCATTATAGGTATATAAAAACATGGAAACCAACCTGATAAGATAACAACTTTCTTGGGAGGTTCTTCCGTGGTACCTTCCTCAATATCTCTAATCCTTTTGAGAAATAATGTAGGTAACGCGTTGAGTGCCAAAAACTTTCTTTTACCTTTCTCCAAAATAAGATATTTTTCAAAATGAAGTTCACATAATTTGAAGGATTTGAACAACAATGCCACTTTGGGTAGCAAATCAGTTCGAAAACAAGCATTTATCCAAATTTTGGCTCTGAAACAAAAAAATATTTTCAGTTTTGTCATGTAAATAACTTTTAAAAAATGTTAATGCTCAATTTTAAATTCTTTCTTTTTGCGCTGAATCCAATTCTCTAATTAAAAGTTGGGGAAGCTATTTGAAAAAATTGTATTTTTTGACGCCACGGTTTCCTAGAACACTGTATTCATCATAATATACAATGACATGTAATTATTCACGATTTTCGGAATACTTTCTATACTTCAGGAAAGCAATTGAAGTCGCCACTAGCTGAAAAATTCCGATCTGAATAATCATACTTTTGTCAGGTATCTAGACTTATTCAGTATGCCTACATATTATTGTCATTTATGATTTTCGGAATGGTTTTATTAAAATTTGTTTGAACAAGCTGGTGAGATTTAATTCTGTACTATATACAGAGTGTATATTAAGTACTTGTAAAAACATTTAGGGGTGAATCTTTGACTAGTTTTAAGACCAAAAGTTTATATGAACATAGGTCCACAACAACTTGTTTTATTTTATTTTATTTTTTAATTTTTTAAAACCAAGTTAATATTCAAGTTTCCCGTCATCAATATTCCCAGTGTCCCGAATTTTGTCCAATTGCCATATTAGTTAACAAAAATATAAGCTAGAAACCAAATAAAGTAGTTTTTTTTGGACGCCTTGTATCTCAGAAACCAAGCTGTTGTGAACCCATGTTCATATGAACATATTGTCTTGAAATAATTAGTCAAAGATTCACTCTTGAAAGTTTTTACAAGTACTTGATTGACATCCTGTATACAGGGTGAGACGGGACGAACGGACCAATTTTCAGAAGTGAGTTATAAAACAGTGTAAAAAAACATATTATGGTTTATGGTGGTATAATACACCCCTGAAATAACTCCGATGTAAATAATTATATCCTAGCAGGTATTCAGACTAACAGAATCTACACATTTTCACCTCATATTCCACTAATAAAAAAAAACAGAAGATTTCTCAAAGATCAAAATTATTCATTACTGTTTTCGTAAACATAAATGCTCAACATCAGCACAAATAAAGAATCAATATAATGATAAATATGAATTACTTACCGTTCGGGATCTTTGGGAAATCCAAAGAAGGTGATTCCTTCCCCTTCTTTCGAACGACACCCGCGAAAAGCACAACTTCTTCCAGGCATTAACAAAACTTTTAAAAATAGATTCGATTAAGCAGATTAACTTAGCTTTTAATCTCTCAAACCACGATTGATCCACTGAACGACCGTAGCTAACGATAAACTACATATGGTAACCAAGGTAACCGTTGAATTCGACAGTCGAAACTGATTAAACACTCGGACTAATAAATAGCTGACAAATCTTTTGACATAAAGTATCAGATCCCCTACCTAATTTTTTTGGCGGGAAAGTTTTTGTCGCTTCTCGTCGTTATCTAGTTCTCTGATAGCAACTATGTACATTGCTTTCGATTTAATCTGTCACACTTTCAAAAGGCTGTAAAATATTTATTTATTGAGCTAGAAGGCCGAACAAAAAAAGGAATTGTAGAGTTTCTCGTAGAGTCGTGTGCTAGTGAGTAAAATATTTTCTAAACTGACAAATGTCAACATTATTGACATAACTTATTTTTTTTCAAATGTCACACCCTATATATCATTACATATTTAGAATGGCGTCTTTTTCTGATCACGGGAATATAGCACACATGCCCTTTCTGTTCAATAGTTTAAGTCAACCGGTATAAATCTTTGCTCAAGTTAACATATTTGGTTGCCATGAAAAGAAGCAGATTGGTTCAACAATAGAAATTGAAAACCAATTTTGAGATACATTTTTAACACTCTGTATTGCGTAAACTTAGCGACTTACGAAAAAATTGTATTCTACATTTTCATCTCAGAATTCAGGTGATGATTTACCTCCTTCATTTCGTCAAAAAGGTTAGGAAACACCAGGTATACATTGGACTTTGCCTTTTTTGTTAATTGATTTGCAATTAATAATTTTACAATTTGCAGGCACTTTTTCCATGTTTTCTGTATTCAGTATTTTTCAAAATATTATCCTCGAGATTATATGTCTAGAATGATCAGAACATTTTTGCCATCGATAATATGCTTGCCGTAATAAATAGTACATTTTGATTTCAGAGGGCAAGGCTCTTGCAGTATCTAAAGACTGTAAATTCATAGAGACCTCTAGTGGAATACAACACAACGTGGATGAGTTGCTGGTAGGAATTCTGAAACAGATTCGTTTAAGAGAATCACTCGAGAAAAAACGGACATCTACTCGAGTGAAGAGCAGAATGAAGGGATCAAAAACTAGTTTACGGTTACATATGGCTAAAGAGATATTACAAAAGATCTGCTTCAGCGATATTAGTAGATCGAAAAGCTGTGAAAACCTACACGTCTTATAAAAAATGTGATCCATGAAAAAGGCATGTTCTTCCAGGCCAGCATTGTCTTGATTGTATTTTTTACCTGAAAGTGTTATTTCGTATGTGTTCACAAGTAGGTTTTTGTTTTTTTCGTCCTCTGTAGTGAGCCCTTTTCAGATTTCATATGAACTTAATTTGGGCATTTTACCACAAACTCAAGGGTATTTTTAGGATAATTTTTCTGGAGTCATGAGCCGTGCTAAGAGTGACACCATGGTGTCCATTAATGATTATAAAAGTTATTATCATATTGAACTACGCTCCTTGATTCTGATTTCAGAGTAGACCATATTTTGATTAGTGCAAAAGTATTGAATACAGCAGTTTATACAAAATTGTTGGCTTACAAGTCAATATCGTAAATTTCTAAAGAATTAGGTATCACTTAGAAAAAGACATATTTTGATGTGGACGTACACCGGTAATTTAAGATACTGTCATAGATTACGCAGATAACGTAAACTATATTTGTTAGAAATCTATTTACAAAAACATTAATGTTGTTGATACTGTTTCGCAAAAAGATGATATCCATTTTCATCTTCACGACACAAGATTCACCTCTACTTCATGAAATATTCATGCTCAGATGTATCATATTACGCTCTTCCTTTTTCTAGATTTCACATATAGGGTGTTGATGGAGTATGTACAGGGTGTCTATTTGAAATTGGCATGGTGCCAGATCTCAGAAACTAGGCATCCCAGAGACATGCGGAAAAAAAATTACTGGTTAATATGGAATAGAGAAAATGTTGGGAATACAGGGTGTCCAAGAAGTCATGGATCAAACGGCTTTGGGTGATAGAGGACGCTATTTGCAATAAGAAAAACCATATATATTGTTATCCAAATATTGATCGTTTTCAAGAAACAGGGTGTTGAAATTTTCATTAGAAAAATGAATTTTTTATTTTTTGGCCAAACCAAAAATCATATTTTGAACAGACTTGATATACGACATGATAACATGAAAAGCTAAAATATCCACCAATATCAAGCTATTTAGTCGACCAGTGGCGAAGATAGAGATTACCGGAAAAAATAATTTCGCAAAAAAATAATGTAACACTTGGTAAACGACTCTAAAAAATACTATTTTTAGGAACACATTTTATTTTATGAAAAAAATCATCTGAAAATTTTTTTCCTATCTGCTACCATTTCGCAGGAAATTAATCTTCTTTTGTTTTTTAACATTATTTTCAATCAACTCGGTAACGCAAAAGTGAACCTCGGGGTGAAAAATGGTATTCAATTGATTTAGATATTCAAGGAGACGTTCAAAAAAGTCCCAATCTGCTCTTATGCCTCAAGTCCTACTATTTAAGATATAATTTGTTTGAAATAAAACAGTGACTGGGTGTTTACTGGGTAACGCAAAAATTTGATGATATCTTCTTTACGAGAGCATCTTGAATAGTATTACTATTTTACATTAGATTACAGAAATGCGTATAGGAAGCTTTTTTATTTCGAAGTCTAGAAACAAGTGTAATATATAAAACTGGTGCGGAATTTTGTCGCGAATTCAGACGAACAATTTTCAGTATACCTTTGCACTTGAAAATTTTAAGACAATTCAGAAAATTACCGTCGTTCGCATGTTATACTGAATACAATCGTCTGTTTTGGTCGGAATCATTTAAAATCTCAAAATTGTGGAAGAGGAGAACCTCTTCAAAATGAGACCAAGATTGCGTCAATCGATTGGTTGTTTCAAAGTTATGAGCATTCTTGCGTTGTACCTGTTTTATTTGACATGCTAGAAAAAAAACAAAAAAAAACAAATTTGAAGGAAATCTCCCAATGAATCCATAGCTGTACCCATTATTATTTGTTTCTATTTAAAAATCACGAAAAAACAGCAATTTTGATATCACCGTTACGCCTTCTTGTGGCTATCTTGGGAACTTCTGATATATTTCCAGCATTTTTTTTAATCCATATTACTCAGTAATTTTTTTTCCCGCAGTTCTCTGGGATGCCTATGGTTTCAAAGATATGGCACCTCGCCATTCTTAAATAGACACCCTGTACACAAACTTTCAACGATGAATCTTCCAGAATTTATAAGCCGTAAAATTTAAAAAAGCGTTTGTCCGGAACGTTTTATCTTTGGTACTAGTTCAGCCCTCACTATGTTTACATTGAGAAGTTCTCTGGATTTTTGGTTCCGGAAAGCACCTTTAATCAATATTCCAAAAATGTAATTCAACAGTGACTTTCCTTGTAATATTCATTATTAAAGTTATCTACTTATCCTTGATTTGTTCAACCTTCATCGTGGGTAGGCATAATATTGATAAAGATTATTTATTTTATGAAATTTGATCTTCATAAGATTGTATCTCGGAAAAGTGGTTCTCATTCTCCGTTTTCAATCGAGAAAAATGCCAAAATAAATTCAATAATATCCTAAGTTTTAACAATAGTGGAAAGGGGGCATTTTTTTGATAAACATATTCACAGTTTTCATAGCCTAAGCCCGGAAATTCTGGTATCGTCGAAGAATCACTCCTTGAATTTTATCCATTGAACCTTCACACCATGTATCTTATAAGTACAAGTCTGGTCTACAAACCTTATTGAAGGAAGATAAATTCATTGATTTCGAAAATAAAATGTATTGAGATGTGTTGTTAACAAGAGAAAAACATTTGTTCTTGATTAAAAACTGAAATATCTGAAATGGCATCTATGTTTTTTTATTAAACCAAAAATTCCAAAATTGTGCCGTACTTCAAGTTCTTCTAGTTTTGTGAACAAAGGTCTTCCGTCTTTCCATTTTACACTTTCCGACCTGTTAATAATTTTTTTTCAACACTTTATCACTTTCTTTGTCATCTGTAAAAACTATAATGGTATAATTAGTGTTATAGGAAGGAGAACCTAGCAAGAGTATTTGGTGCCTAATATTGCCATCCTTGTGTCATCTTCATATTTTTTGTGTCTTTGTAACTCACATACTTATCATCATCTTGTAGTCAACAACTTACTTGTTTTCCGCAATAGGACTGTTATAAATGAGATTTCATACACAAAGAAGATGAATATGCGAAACATCGCCTGTTGTCATGTCATGGTCATAAGGTCTACCCAAGGATGGCAGTAGTAGGTATGTGTAGATCTACTGAACAACTAACTATATGAATAAATTCCATTATATTTAACATATCAATACTACAGCAGGAGAACATTATACACTTCCCGACAATAAATTCCGGACAAGAATAATTTCTGTCCGATTTTGGCAATTTTTTTTTCAAACTGTAGCCTCATGTCTCGAAATATCATCCTTGATTATAATTTTGGAAAAATACTGATGGCTTGCTCATTATACAGGGAGGAACAGAAGCTACTTTTGTACCCTTGAGTTTTCAACATCCTGTGGAAAAATTTAGCGGCAAAATTTAGCTCTATAATATTCTGTTGTGAAGTGTGATCTATTCTTAACTAATATTTTTTGGTCATGTCAATATCTGCTTTTTTTAAATATATATACAGATAGATACAGAAAATACTGCAGTTTTTCGATATTTTATCAACAATGAATGAAAACATTCTCATAGACTTGCATGAACAAATATTTTAAAATTCCATACTGTCCCAGTTTACCCAATGTTCCATATTGGGCGAATTTTTCACCGCCCATATTGGGCGAATTTTTCACCTCGAATGCTCTTTGGAGGCGGTGGTATGATGGTGTGGACTGGGGTATCAATACATGGCCTTACAGATCTTGTATTAATTGAAAATGGGAAATCAAACACATGGAATAGGTATGCTAGGATTGCTAGGTAAACATGTTCACAATAGACATCTGGAAACCTTGCCTGATTTGTGAGAAGCCCTTCTTGAAAAATAGCAAATATTACTTAAGAGGCATCAGAAGCATGCTTTTCGCATGGCCGAATTCATAGGGATACGAGGTGACAAAGCGCGTATTGTCACCCCGTATCCCTTTTTCAATTATAGAACATTTGTTCATGCAAGTCTTCAAAAATGTTTCCATTCATTGTTGATAAAATGTCGAAAAACTGCAGCATTTTCTTTAAACATCTGTATCTTTCCAAAAAAGCAGATATGGACACGACCAAAAAAACATTTTGTTGAGAAAAGATCGCACTCCACAACAGGGTGTTGAAAACTTAAGGGTAAAAAAAGAGCTTCTGTTCCTCACTGTATAATGACCAAACCATCAGTATTTTCCCGAAACGAAACTCAAGGGTTATATTTCAAGACAAAGAGCTACACTCTGGTACAAATTTCACCAAAATCGGGCATTGAATAAAGTTATAGGAATATCAATTTGAGTCAAATTCTTGTCGGGAATTTATTGTCGGGGAGTGTTCATTACGGCGTAGCTTGTGGGAATTTTTGCACTTTGTATTTCGATTAAAAACCCTATACGATGTCATATACAGCACAAGTTTTCAAAAACATGGGCTAATAAAATGCAGTATCATAGTTCTGAGGTTTTCTGCAGTCTGGGAACTTCCCATGTACAGAGGGTTATTCCTTATAATTCAATATTTCTTAAAAATCTTCATTTAATACAGATACAAAAAAGTTTAAATGAGAGTTTCATGATTATTTCTGAAGATTTTATTATAACAAAGAGAAAGGACTAATCACCATTGTTCAGTTGCACTTCTAACAAATAATGAGATATTTTATCGCAGCTGCCATGAACCACCAAGAAAAACAATTAATTGTAACTGTCCTGTCATCAAATATCATGTTTTCCATGATTGTTGCGAAAGATCATTGCATTATTCGCTCGGCATGTTCACAAACAATGTCAGGAAACTTAGAAGGGTATCAAAAGTTCGAAAGCCGAATATTTTTCGAGTTACAGATAGTCAATGAACATTTTTTATTCTCTCATTGATACACTCCAATTATTGTGATGATCGAATCAAAATGAAATTTGGTACAGAGTTTCAGCTTGTTCATCTGTACCGTTCTGTGGAAAAAATGTTTCCCTAGTCTGCCTCAGAGTGCGCTTTACCAGAAATCCAAATTTCTTTTATCTCTTTTGTCTTGATAGATTCCTCAAAAACAAATAGCCCGTTTTAAATACTAGACAAGACTGGACAAAAAATGTACCCCTTATACGGGTCGATGAATCTCACCGTTTGGCCGCAGATCGACATTGAAGTAGCTCATGTGAAAAAAATTGATTTTAATGACATAATAACAAACAAAATGCTACACGAAACAATATAAAACAACACGAACAATAAGAAGCACTACAGAAACAACAAAAGCAACGCAAAATCAACAAAAAAAACGAGTTATGTTCGTTTTTGTTGTTTTGTTTTATGTTGACCTTGTGTTGTATTTTTCTTGTTATCATGTCATTGGAATCAATTTGGTTTTCACATTAGTTTCTCCATCGATCCGTATAAAGAGTACATTTTTTGTCTAGTCTTTCCTTACCTTGAAAATGGCGTATTTGTTTTTGAGAAATCTATCGAGACAAAGAAGATAATAATATGAGCAATATAAAAGTTGGAATTGAGGTTAAGCGCCTTCTAGGAGCAGAGTACAGAAGAAAAAATGATCTTTGACTGTCTGTAACTCGAGAAATATCGAGATTTCGAATTTTTTTTATATGACTTTTCACCATTATTTCATCACCTTCCTAAGTTTATTGATGATGAGCAAAAAATCCAGGGATACATTCTAGACCGCAAATAGGGGAGAGGCAGGCAAGATGGCATACAATCTTTTAAAAAAACATATCATTTATATTTTATATGGATGAAAACTAAGGAAAAATATGTTAATTGGTTTTCAAACAGTTATGTTTGATTTCAGGGGGTGGAAATAATTTGAAAGACGTATAAACAAAAAAAAATCGAATCTTGGCCGCAAATGTCGGGTGTAATGGCATACATCAAAATATGAAACCTGATGAAGTAAAAAAAGCAAAACAAGCTCTCAAAAATATATTTTCAATAACAACAAATCATTTGGTAGATGAAAAGCTATTTTGATTAGAAAAAAAAAGAACAAAAACCAAATACATATATTTGTAACAACGCAAATACTATCAAAAAAAAACTCAAACATTAGTGCGCTCCTTTATCCGTTTTCTTTTTGAAAGAGTACACCATCTGAAACAACAATATTATAGCATGCTATTATCTATTCGGGCAAGATGGCATACCATACCATGCTGCCCAGCCGTCATATGTGCTAACTTGACCAATCCACGTGTTTTACAAAATTCATGGGGAAAATACATGTTCCCCGCAACTTTTTGTGACAATGACTATGTCAAAATAAAGCTTAAAAACAGAGGATTCTGCTTGCGTGATTAAAATCACTCTTTGCATCAGTAAAACAGGTGAAAAGACAGAGCATAGCTCGGAGTTCAACATGTTCCAACCACTTATTTGCAAATGGATCGTGAACTGTCCTCCCTACCTTCACATAACTTCGTCAGCTCACTGATGCCACATAATCAAGCACTATATTGTGAGTTTGGAAATTTTGAGGGTAGTTGTTTCTGCAGAACATGTGGTATGCCACACAACCCGACTATGCCATATTGTCTGCCTCTCCTTCAAATGACACTCTTTTCCATAACATTTTTTTGAAAATTGATTATTAACGGAGTTACATGGTGTCAAACTTAAATTTTATTTGCAGTTTTTTGGCAATGCCTTTTGCCACGCTCATAATTTTTTTACAAATTCTTGTATCTGGTGCTTAATCGAGATGAGGAAATCAAAGTTGCCCACCGTTTTTTCGTATTTTATAGAGGGCGCCACATACGAACCTCTATTTTGATTTAAATGGTCCCAACTTCTCTGTGCTACACTGTATGCGATTTTTAAGACAATATTGTTCATGGTCAACATCTTGCATTTTTGTTGAGAAGAAAAAAAAAAAAGTTTTCCAGCTTCTCCTAACATTTTGACATACGTAGGTATACCACTTTTGTACACGGTTAGATTTATCGGAACAAAAGCTGAATTCCTTTTGTGTCAACAAGTTGAGATGATGAAAATTTTTGGTCAAAAGTCGCGTACAGTGTAGCACAAAAAAGTTTAGATCATTCAAATCGAAGTATAAGCTCGTATATGGCACCCTCCACAAAATGCAAATTTGAATTCCTCGTCCCGATAAATCCCCAAAAACGATAATTCGTCAAAATATTATGAGCGTGGCGTATACATACTGTACTGCAAAAATACTGTGAATTAATTGTAACTTCAACACCGTGTAACTCCGTCAATAAACAATTTTCGAAAAAATATTATGAGAAGAGGTGGCATTCATTTTTTGTCTGAGGTACTCACCTGAACTTTTTGCTCATCATTTCCGGACGCCCTGTATCTATTTTTGAAAAGCGGAAAACCAGTAGATCTAAAATGTGTTATAAAATATAGGGCATTTCATCAAAAAAAAAAAAAAAAATCACAAATTTTCCTGATTTTCAACCGTTATTTATTCTTGTACTAAGTCATTATAAAATCCTCTCGACAAATCATGAAACTTTCATTTGAACATTTTTTTTTGTATCTAAATAGACTTTTTTTGAGGTGGCAAATTATAAGGAACACACTGCACAAACATTCAATAATTGAGTGAATTCATTTCTAATAATGTTTTAGTATACAGGGTGTCCCAGCAAGGGTGGCCACCGGCCATATCTCAGAAACTACTGGACCTAAAAAATCAGGAAAAAAAAAATTATCACTAAAGTGGCCACGAGAAAATGCTGGGAAATATTTATAACTTCGAAATTTTTCCGCTAGGGGGCGCAATCAAAGCTTGAATATTAAAATTCGAAATTTCTCCGGAAATTCTCAGATTGAGGTACATCTTTATCAACATGGTTAGAAAACCTAGACAATTTCACGTCTTTTTGGTACAGGGCTCATTGGCGTACCGATCTTCGTGTGAGTAGGGGAAGGTAGTGAAAGTGTAATTGTTCAAGTAGCTGTAACCTATTAACGACTTGTCCGATTTTGTTGCGTATAGGCTTGTTTAGAAGATAGATGTGAGTACTTTCGAACATCGTATCCAGTAGTGCGTGATTGTCTCCAGCAAAATTGCTAGAAGGGGTAACTTGAATTAAAAACTGTTTTTCATTTTACCGCAAAAATTTAAATGGTATGGTATAATTCTGATAAGAGCATCGAAAGGTACATTAAATTTACAAGAAAAAACCTTCGAAACGCAGGTGGATATCTTTTTTCATTTTCGAGTTATTGCCGAGAAAAGAGTTTTTGACACTCGAAAAGTTGTTTGTTGTGTAGTTCTATTGCAACCTGCTTTTTTTTGGCTTCAATAATAATAACTAGTCCAAATTATGTAAAATTTGATGTTTTCATTTGTTATTTCAATAGAACAGAACTCATAATAAATGAAAAATATTTTGATGAGCATAAATCCCAATCTAATTATGTATTAAATATTGCAATGATGGGTTGAAAAAAAATCTAGGTAGCTGTGGAAAAACATCGGCGGGTTTTCATGGAGATAATTGAAACAGATATTGCAATCATAACAATCTCTTAATTATCATTTTAACATTCTCTGTTAAAATGTCTTACACAAATGCCGAGGCTTTTGATATGCTCGCCGTATATTTTCAATGTTTTGGAAATGCTCCGATTGCGGCACGTGAATACGCTGCAAGTTATCCTGAACGAAGGCACTACAGCAGAAAGGTATTTCGGCGAATGGCAATACGTTTAAAAACAACGCGAAGTGTACAGCTCAATCCAGTTCCAATCAGAAGACGTCCGGTAAGAAACCATGAAGACAATATTATAAACGTTCTCGCTTACGTGGAAGCTTCACCGCATTTGAGCACAAGAGAAATTTCCCACCATCTAGGATTAAGTCGTTCTTCAGTGCTCCGAATTTTAAGAGACTTCAAACTTCGTCCATACCATCTTTCCTTACACCAAGCTCTATCAGAAGATGATTTCAACAGGCGACTAGACCATTGCTATTGGCTTCGAGAAATGTGCAACGAACATCCTCAATTCCTCTCCCAAATTTTATGGACCGATGAAGCCCGTTTCTCTAGTTCTGGAAATGTTAATTTGCATAACATGCACTTTTGGTCGCGGGAAAACCCACACTGGATACGGGAAGTGGATCATCAAAACAGGTGGAGTGTAAACGTCTGGTGCGGAGTGTTAGGAAACAAAATTATTGGGCCGTATATTATTGATGGCCATTTAAATGGTGAATCATATTTGAACTTTTTAGAAAATGACTTGCAAATACTTTTAGAAGATGTTCCCATTGGTCTTAGGATGTCCATGTGGTACCAACATGACGGTTGCCCAGCTCATTATGCACCGAGAGTTCGTGATTTTTTAAACAACCGTTATCCAGATCGCTGGATTGGAAGGGGCAGGTTGTTCCCATGGCCACCGAGATCCCCCGATTTAACTGTGTTGGACTATTACTTGTGGGGACGAATCAAGGACATCGTTTACAAAACTCGTCCCACCACAAGAGAAAATATGATTGAGCGGATTGAGAATGCTATACATTCCATTGCACCAATTGAAATAGAAACAGCTGTTTCTATTTGTAGGCACAGAATTGAGAAATGTATTTTACAAGATGGAGGACAATTCGAACATTTATATAGTTAAATAAAACTACACAACAAACAACTTTTCGAGTGTCAAAAATTATTTTCTCGGCCATAACTCGAAAACGAGAAAAGATATCAACCTGCGGTTTGGAGGTTTTTTCTTGTAAATTTAATCTTCATTTCGATTTTGTTATCAGAATTATACCGTACCATTTAAATTTTTGAGGTGAAACGAAAATAACAGTTTTTAATTCAAATTACGCCTTCTAGCAACTTTTCTGGAGACAATCACGCATCACTGGATACGATATACGAAAGTACTCACATTTATCTTCCAAACAAGCCTATACGCAACAAAATCGGACAAGTCGTTTATAAGTTACAGCCACTTGAACAATTACACTTTCACTACCTTCCCCTACTCACACGAAGATCGGTACGCCAATGAGCCCTGTACCAAAAAGACGTGAAATTGTCTAGGTTTTCTAACCATGTTGATAAAGATATACCTCAATCTGAGAATTTCCGGAGAAATTTCGAATTTTAATATTTAAGCTTTGATTGCGCCCCCTAGCGGAAAAATTTCGAAGTTAAAAATATTTTCCAGCATTTTCTCGTGGCCACTTTAGTGATAATTTTTTTTTTCCTGAACTTTTAGGTCCAGTAGTTTCTGAGATATGGGCGGTGGCCACCCTTGCTGGGACACCCTGTATGTATTCCGGCTGCGAGAGTTATGACATCAGGATTTTGATTCGGGTGGCAATATTAGGAAGATGACATGTATACCAGTGTATACCGACTAGTGCTTGAAATCACGCAGAAAGCACGATTTTGTAACTTTTCAATTCGGAAGATCCCCTCCCGTAGTCCGCAGTACCTTAAAGATCATAGCAAAAATTTCAGAAGGGGGACAATAATATTTATGTCACTGTGTAGTTTTCGGGTTTGTTTCAAAAAGAATATCATATTCTTCGAAATATTTCCGCATGTGTTATCAATGTGAAATATACGTTTTGAACAAGCAGGTTGCCTTAAAGTATTTGATCATTTGTTTTTCACTACAATGACAACAGTTTTTTGTGTTTTTATCAATTGCCTGCTGAAGATCACTCTGGAACTCCTATTGAAGACTATCACTGTATTTCCTTTATTTTTGAACTGATTATGTTCGAGTTTTGTGAAAACACTGCTGTTTTATAGTTTTTTCTCTCATTTACATTCTTCTAATGATATCCGACCACCTCGTAATCAATGCAACACTTGTCATCTCTGACTCTGATATAGAAAAATGTTCTAGTCTTTCTGATATGCTTGAAATTAGACTTTGTGACAACAAATCAGTGTTGGTAGTATGAAGATTCCACTCGTATCTAATGCATTTCAAATATCAGATTTTTTGTTTCAAGTGGATAATTTTTTGTTTTATTTGGATCGTATTTTTATCTGAGAATTTTCACTTCCAATATTTTTGATGCGCACCTATTTTGTGGCTCAATAAAATGATAGACTTTTGCTTCAAAATTATGTTGTGCGTATTCTGAACTACATAAGTAGTTGACTGCAAAAATTAATAGTAGTTAGTTTTTGGAAAAAGCATAATTTTTCTCCATATCTACCAGTTTTTCCATTGAAACAAATTGTCGAGTTGATTCAGAAAGTAGTTGACAACGTACCTATGACCTTATACCTGTCACAGCAGATAAAACAACCAGCAAATTACTCGACGATGCCTTGAAAATAATTATTATTTGTCAGGGTCGAATTCAAAACATTCACAAATACGTTATGTTCTGTACAGGATATAGTCCTTAATACAGCGTACAAAAAAAAAGTTCACCATCAAGCTGTAAGTTTGTGTATAGCTTGTCTGTGACGAGTAAAACAACCTCTCTACGTTTGTCCGTGGAAGGTTTTTCTTCGTCACCTCGGAAAATATTTCGATTTCATGATTTTAGGTTGTGTGATAACCAGAAAAGCTGATACTGCCAGGAATGCTTGACTATAACTAGGTATAATCATGCGTTAGTATAACATTCTTCGACAAAATATTTAGGTCCGTCCACTTCTTCTGACACCCTAAACATCTTCATCTTCACGGTGTCGGACAATGAGGATAAATAAATACCCAATATTTTTGTCGGACAATGTTACACTAACGCATGACTACACCTAGTTAAGCATTTCTGGAAGTATCAGCTTTGCTGGTCATCACATAACCTAAAACCTTGACATCGAAATATCAACTTGCTTGAGGGTAATCAACTTTTTATTTGTACAGGGTGTCCCATTATGGGTACTTTTGCGGTGAACCTCCGTTAATCTTATAGATAGAAAGTTGCGGTTTTCGCGACAGTTCGCTACTTTCTTGTGAAACTTAAGATGCCGTTTACAAAATTTTCATAGCCCTTTCAGTTTTCAAGACACAGAGCTAAACTGGAAATGTTGCATTTTAAGGTCCTCTCGTATCTAAACTATCTGATAAGTTATGGAGAATGTGAAAACTGTTTCTAATATAACTTTTTCCGTAGAACTTGATTCTGCCTTTGGATTGGTATACAGGGTCAGGTCAAAAAGTTATCGGACCCAACTTAATTTTTTTAAAAGTGCATACTGTTATATATTTTTAAAACGGTAAAAAAAGACAAATCTTATGGATTATAAATATACAGGGTGTTCCATTTAAAAAATTGAAACTGGGTCTGATAACTTTTTGACCTGACCTTGTATACTAATTCCGAATGCAGAATCGTGTTCTACGGGAAAAGTAATATGAGAAACAGTTTCCACATTTTTCATAACTCATCTGATAGTTTAGATACGAGGGTTACCTTAAAATGCAATATTTTCAGTATACTAAAAGGGCTATGAGAATTTTGTTAACGGCATCTTCAGTTTCACGAAAAAGTAGCAAACTGTCGCGAAAACCGCAACCCTCTATCTATTAGAATAACGGAGAAACCCTGCAAAAGTACCCAAAATGGGACACCCTGTTCGCTGTACAGGGTTTTTTTTATATATTGACAACCCCCTTATCTTTTTCATTTGACGTTTCTGAAAAAAGCGTCTCGAATAAAAGTTTGATGGTTCAAAGTCAATTTTTCAAAAAACTCTATTTCGCATATACAGGGTGCCACAGAAAGTCTGGGCGTGGTCCAACTTTCTTAATCCAAATAAGACCCCCACTTTTTTATTCGATATTTATATTCTCTAAAAATTCTTAATATTTTCTATGTAGCATACCCTATACCTTAATTTGACGTTTAAAAAGATATTGACCTCGAAAAAGTTTCAATTTAATAAAAATTGCTGAAATCAGGTAAACATACTGGCATCCACCTGTATGCATTTTTGTTATTTTGATAGTATATTCGAAGAATATCACATTTCTCCTTATCCATATGTGGAATTTTTAACGACGCTGCCAAAAAATCTTTCAGACATTAAAACAATCACGGTAACCAGGCACTTTTTTGAGGTCAATATCTCTTTATACGTCAATTTTAGGTATAGGGTATGATACATTGAAAATATTCAGAATTTTTAGGAGAACATAAAAATCGAATGAAAAAGTAGGGTTCTCATTTGAAATAAGAAAGTTTGACCACGCCCAGGCTTTCTGATATGCGAAATAGAGTTTTTTGAAAAATTTACTTGAAACCATCCAACTTTTATTTAAGACGCTTTTTTCAGAAACGTCAAATAAAAAAAGATAAGGGGGTAACAATATATAAAGAAAAACTCTGTACAGCATTAAAAAAGCTATATTGAAGTCAGTTTTTTTTGCATCTGATTCAAACGTGTAAGAATAAATGAAAAAAATCGGAATGCTTGTATCGCTGACTGGAAGGAATTTTAGCGTTGAGCATATCCAAGACTTATCAACAGTAGAGTTGTTTTCAATTGCCAACAGAAAGAGGTGAACTTTATCAGTATGATTTAGTTTGGGTGGAACTAAGCGATTAGACATTTTAAAACTACATGAATCAACAAACATCCTATTTTAAAACTGGAGATTACTTTTTCTTCATCACATCATAACCAGTTCCTAGCTCGTATTATCCTAAATAAAACCTACAGTGTCTATATACAATATAGACACTGTAATAAAACCTAATGCATTTTTATATAAAAAGATACTTATTGGTGCTCAGTGAATCATATTTTCTGTAGGTACTGTATATAATCTTACTAAGACTCTAAGAAATTTCAATATTATTGATACTTTTCTACCTAAATACTAATGTATAAGTAGTTACTTTATCGTAGAACTTGCCATATTATATGATCGAATGTGTTATGAATATTAGAATATTATACCTAATAATTTCTATTTACTTGAAAAATACTTGTCAAGTACAATGGTGGATCAACTCTACTTGAACATCACAGAAAAAAACTTGCTCACGATATATTGGAATTTGTTGATACTAATGATCGAGTGAAGCAAGATCACATGAAATATTAATCTTATTGCATTATTGAATTTTGAAAATTATAAAAAAAATAATAATCATTATTCTGTCCTTCTCTGTCAGCTCAACGTGCTTTGGTGGTTGTTGGTATCTTGGGACAATTTATAGAATAAACGATATTTTATGAAGGTGTCGACGTATCGGTGTCTATTGCAATTCGGAATATAAATTTCAGAACAAAAAGATGAGAGATCTGATTTTGAGGACATAAAGGTGTTTCGTTAAAGGTTAAAGGTTGAAATTTGTATCTAAACGTCAGCCTGTTGCAATAGAGTTCCATTCAATAAACTGTCTCCAATACCAACAAGCTACCAAAGCATATTCATACAATTTGACGGTTGGAGGATAAAGGCAGCAATGAAAATACGTTGATTCCATTCATTTCACTTCACACATTCGATCAGGTTATATCAAATGCTCAAGTATTGATCCTCCATGAAAAATAAATCTCTAGACTGTTCTTAATGATGTAAGTTTTTCTATGTATCAAGTAATGTAGGTAGGTAACTCTCTGTCAATATATTACATTTCTTGAAACTGAACATCTTTTATTTATCTCATATTATCAAAGAAAGCTCAACGAGTATTTTGTCTGGTTCACCGATTTTGATGACTATTTTAAATGAAAAATCTCTGTCCACAGATGATTCGTGAAGTATTTATAAATTGTTTCATAATAGTAGGAAATACGAATAGGAAACGACCTCCACCCATCTGTTTATTCGAGAAGTGTTCTATATCAAATTTAATATAGAAAGAAATATATTGCAGGTGGCTAATTTTTAAGGCAATTATTTTCGTGTTCAAGGAAGATATTCCAGAATTTTTGTCCCAGCTTTGAAACCCCCTGGCAACACTCTCAACCGCTACCTAGAGACATGAAATGTAACGGAGCTCCAGAAAATCCGTACCTACAGCTTGATCAATGCTTTTCTGCGGTCACGTCACAGTATTTGACGTTTGGCAGTATGTCGTTGATTGATCGCTCCACATGTGACATTTTTCGTCAAATTGATCCAAAAGACCCTCGTCCAGACGTACGTGATTTTTTTTCAATGTGTGAGAGAGACGATAAAGTGTGGCGTAACCGCAGGAAAGCCATGAACAGACTATAGTTTGTACGTGGGAGGAGGAGGTATCACTAAAATGAGTTTAAGGGGTCTTATCTGTCAAAATGGCGTATCATGTCGCCACATTGTTATTATACAAGCGAAGATGCAGCAAAGAAGTTTGAAAAATAATGATAATTATGATGAAAAATAATAATAATTGAGCAGGTACAGATTTTGTGTTGAAAAATCAAAACCAATAAGATATCACAGATTAGTGATCTGTGAACTGTGACATTACTTGAAATTATCCAAAATACAAATTTTTAATTCTTTCAGATTTTTCACTGATTCTAAACAATGTTAAAAACAAACAAAAAGTTAAAATACTGATTTATTCAATCAAATTTTGTTAATTAGACTTACGATTAGAGCTGATTGACCCGCACATAAGAGAATCAACTGAGATAGAAATGCAATTTCCGGATCAACATGCTAACTCCAAGGGTGAGTCAACTGACAGGGCTTTGCATGAAGTTGTGAGAACAATTGAAAAATCTCAAGATCACAAAGAATACTGGGCGCGTTTCTAGACATAGGGGGAGCATTTAAAAATGTCATGACCGAGGCCATTGAAAGAGAAATCGAAAGGATGAAAATAGAACCAATCATCATCAACTGGACAATAAAAATGCTGAAAAGCAGGATTATAAACTCAGAAAATGGGAATTGTTCTATAAGGAAAAAAACAACAAGAGGGACACCATAAGGAGGAGTTGTCTCTCCACTCTTGTGATTGATCGTAGTAAACTCGATCTCAAAAACCTTCAGAGAACAAAGAATAAAGATGGTCACATATGCAGACGAAGTGGCAATCCTGGTAGTGGGCAAAAGCTAGTCAACTATCAGTGAAATCATGGGATCTGCATTGAAAGAACTTTCCAAAAGGGCAGGACAGAACGGTCTTGGAGTAAGCCCCGATAAGACAAATTTAGTACTGCTCACAAGGAAATGCAAGGTGCCCAACAGTGAAATCCCCACATTCGGGGAACAAACTCTTAGGCTTTCCAACGGGGCAAAGTACCTAGGGATCATTCTAGACTCAAAGCTCTCCTGGAAAAGAAACACAGAGGAAAGAATGAAAAGAGGTCTCAATGCATTATATATATGCAGGAGAATAATTGGTAAAACATGGGGACTCAAGCCGCACATTATCCACAGGATGTATACAGCGATCGTGAGACCCCTAATTACCTATGGAGCCTACGGAGGCTATCGACACGAGCTCGAACGTAAAAATGCTCACGGAAGTACAACGGCTGGCAACACTAAGTACGATGGGAACAAAGAACTGCACACCGCAGGCAGCTTCAGAAGTCATTCTAAACCTCCGGCCCATCGACATGTTCATTGAAAGCACTGCCGCAAAGGGAGCTCTTAGACTGAGAGAGGCCAAATTGTGGAAACAGGCAACAAGTGGGCACTCAACGGTGCTAAGGGAAATCTCAAAGGCAATGGATAACCAAGAGGTGAAGCTGCTACAAACGGCAACAGACTACATGGTGACCAACAGCTCTTTTGAGAACAAGGTAGTGGTTGAAATACCTACCAGAGAAGACAGGAATCAAGACACAATTATAAGAGAGAAAGAGATATACATCTCGACAGATGCAGCAAAGACAAATATAGGCACAGGAGCAGGGATATACTCAAAGGAACGAAACATCCGAGAGTCTATCAAGCTTGAGAAAGGATATGGCATCCTGCATGCAGAAATCATTGCCATTAGGGAAGCAGCCAACTTGCTGCAAAGACTGGACAACACAACAAAAGACATCACAATCTTTGCAGACAGTGGATCAGCATTGAGACTACTAGTATCAGATACGGTAAGGTCAAAGGTAGTGATGAGTTGCCGCGAGGCATTGTCCCGAATCAGGATCAAGAAGCTCGCTCTATAATGGGTTTCTGGACATAGCAATATTCAAGGGAACACGATAGCAGATGAACTGGCGAAATTGGAACTAAGAAAGGACGAAGCCGAATTGGAAAATACATCGCTACCAACGATCAAACTATTGAAAGATACAGTAGATAAAAACATGGTAAAGCTACACATAGAGAGCTCTGTCGCCAAACTTGGATATGGAAAAAATAGAGGAACTACTAAAGCAGATCAAATCCTCCGTGAGCACCTTTGTGGAAGTAATCACAGGACACTGTGAAATTGGAACCATACTCCGAAAATGGGGCCTAGGGACTGATGAGCTCTGCAAGGACTGCATCGAGGAGGATGAGACGATAGAACATCTACTGTGCCACTGCCTTACTCTGAAGGAAGGACGTCTCAGGAATATGGGACAATACTACCTTGAAGACTTGCAGGTTAAGATCGAGAAAACACCTCTTCAAACAAGGGATCACAATGGGCCATTTTGCCTACGAGTGAAAGCAGTGCGAAGCAGGAAACTGTGTGCTAGGGCATACTCTTCGCAACCTAACCTAACCTAATCTACGATAAAATAGGTATCATTGAACCAAAGATGTTCAGAATAAAATTCTCAAAATCTTTTATTCGAAATCTTTTTTCTACAAAATCAATAATAAGAAATCTACAGGGTGACCCTTTATACTACGTGCCCAAGATAACGATGGCCAGTACAGGGATCTCCGTAACCATGAAAGATAGAAAGTCGGTTAAAATGAAAAGAATGTAGCAGCTTGTGGTGCTTGATAATATGCCGCTTTGAAATCTTAAGTTCCTGGTAGTTCCGAAGATATCCGGAAAAAATCCGGAAAAAAACGAATCAAGGAAAAATTGTTATTTCTTTTAACAAGAAGTGGAGCAAGCCCCAAACTTACGTCTGTTCTGTTTCCAAAATTCAGTTTAATATACTGACCCCGCATGCGGGGCGTATCAGATATTAAGCTGATAAGAACAGATTGAAATGGGTCATTGTTGTCGGTAGAGATTAGGAACCCCTATGCACAAAAGATTTTTGAAAATAAATGATACTTTCTCAGTGCCACTTTTTCCCCCCTTCAAGATGGCGTTATTAACACGGGAGGACTCGCGCCTGCACTAATCACGCAATGACTATCGCGTATAGAAACCTCCTAACGCGAGCTCTCGGGTGAAGGTTTCTTCTAACAAACGCTCGCCAGTATATTTCTTCACAATTGTTCTCATATAGTATTTTTGAAAAGTTTATCAATCTATTGCTTATTTCATTATTATTCAGTCAATGTACTATCTTTGTTGATCCAGTGATGATATAGCGAGTTGTTTAATAGCGGGTGTTGGGATCGAGAATAAAGAAAACCACTTTTCTAAATGGCCAACGTTTCGCAAAAGATTATTTGCATCCTCAGGGCCTTGGACAAGAGAAAAGGTGTAATCTAAGTGAGGTACATGATATGAGTGCACTTTCCTTACCAAGGTACAGAGTACAGATTGGAAAGTGAAAGGTTGGTCGACAACATATACAAACAAAAAATTAATATTACTTACACTTAGTTGTGGTAGGCATCCAGCAACAATTAGAGAACCAGTAAATTTTTCCAAATATTTCAATGATTTCTGGAATTCAATTCTGCACAAATTTCGTCCTGCGCGATTTCTTGCCATCATGGAATCTCCCTTTAGATTTTTTAGTACTGATTTTGGGAAAAAGTTTTCTAGAAAAATTATTGAGAATATAAATTTGAACAATTTTTGATCTATAATATCTTATCGTAAGTCTAAAATAGGAACGGAGAAAAGATAGCGCCCTTATTTCCAAGATGACGGGGTAAGCTTCGATTTTCCCGAAAACTCAAAGTTGAGCTACTGAGAGCCCCCAAACATGTTAAAAACAAATTTTTGCGTATTTCCCGAAATTCTCAGATGACCCTATTTCAAGCACGGATTCACAGTACTTAGAATTCCAACTTTTTGTTGAATTCTGCTAAGCAAATAAGAATTCTGATTTCAACCGATACACTTTTCCAATGATCTCTGCTTTGTTTTACAGAATTAATTGTTCATAATACATAATAGATTGGACATTTTGGTTCAGTTCATCCATTATGTACAGCGTGTCCCAGTAAACTGTTACCAAATGGGAAAAATGTTTATTGTTGATTTTACGAAAAAAGTGGCTCCTGATAAATTCTGTTTCGCGAGAAAATAAAGTTCCAGTCCTGAAAAATCTACTGGGATATACAGGGAGGCTCAAAGAATTAGATTTGGCATTTTTTCATGAAACAACCCCATTTTGAATTGGTAATTGTACGACTATATGGATCTTGTGTAAGAGTACTAAATTATTGTCTAATCAGTTCTTTTTGTACGTAATGGTATACACCAGTTACTAAAATTTATATTTATGTACGAAGTATCAAGTAATGAATTACTTAATTTGAGTCATATGGATATGAAAAATCGTGTAACTTTTGTTTTTTCTCCTCGTATCCGTTCGCTACAAGCGGTTAAGAATTAGGTACTTTTTGGGCTCTAATTTGATAGTTGCACGTAAGGTATATTAAATAGCGACAATAATTAATGATAAGTGCCAAATTGTCAAAGTCAAGATTGATTTTTTACTGTAGTTCTGTGCACTTTATAGCAACTATGATTGTTGATAAACGGAAAGGTTGGTACAGAACCGTAATAAATGTCTAGAGTTACATCCATACGGTTCTGTACCAACCTTTCCGTTTAACATCGGATAACCGTAAAACAATGTCTCTTTATGATTGTTGAGTTAACAAAAGTGGAAAAAATAGAAATCGTATATTATAGTCGGTGATAATTATGAAACGCATAGAGAGGCAGACGTAATTTTCTTAGGCACCCAGAGAAGCAGATTTCTCATGTCGTTATTCGAAATCTAATCTCAAAATTTAGAAAAACTGGCTCTGTCGACAATTGGTTTCAAAAAGCACCGTCTGGCTAGAACACTTAACGAAGATGACCACCTGGATGTTCTGGAAGCGGTTATTGAGAATCCAAAGATTTCTTTGAGAAAAATTGCGAAAACTTTTCTAGGAAATACGTCGAAATCATCTGCGTCTCGGATCCTTGAAAATATTGATTCCCATATTCCAAAATTTATTCACACCCTTAAACCAAGAGATTTTGATTCCTGCTTAATGTTTTGTGTCCGGTTTCATGGAGAAGCTGAGGTTGATAATTTTTTTCAATGAAGAATTTTATTTAGCGATGAAGCAACCTTTACCTCGGCGTTGTGTGTTCACAAAATTGCCGCTGGTAGAGTGATGTAAATCCTTACGATCAATATTACTTCAAGACCAATGTTTGGTGCGGAATTTTGAATAATGAAATTGTGGGGCCATATTTTTTTTGCGGAAATATTACAGCAGATGTTTATTCACATTTTTTAAGAAATTAAATTTTTGAATTCACGAATCAACTGCCATTAAATTTACCATATGTTCTTTGGTATCAGCATGATGGCGCTCCTTGCCATAGTGCAGCAAGGGTTATAGAATATTTGAAGCAGGTTTTACCGAAAAGCTGATGGATAGGTTCCCGCAGTGAAATTCCCTGTTCACCAAGGGCGTCAGATATTACACCATAGGATTTATTTTTCTCTGGGGGCTGTTAAAATAAATGGTGTAAAAAGAGGCTTCTTCAAGACGTCGACCATTAAGAAGACATTATAAGGCAATGTGTCCGAGATGTAACTCCCGATATGGTTAGAGCAGCAGTATCTGAATTTTCAAAAAGAACCATAAAATGTATGGAGAGGAATGGTGGGCATGTGAAACATTAAAACCGGCACAGGCCTTTTTCCATTTATTATAACTTTTTATTTGTTTTTCGCTCAATATCTTTTGGATAAAAATGAAATTCACTCTACCCGTATTTTTATATTTTGAAAAATGCTCAAACGAATTTACTAGTCTTACACAACAACCATAGTCGAAAAATCCCTATTTGAAATGGGGTTGCTTCATGAAAAATTGCTACATTGAGATTTTTGAGCCTCCCTGTATATTCTAGACTATTTTTTAGGACTGGAACTTTATTTTTTCACAAAGCAAAAAGTTTTTTCCATCAAGTCAATTATAAACATTTTTCCCATTTGGTAAGAAGTTACTGTTTATCATTATTATACAGGGTGTGTTTAGAAAACATGTCAAACTTTAAGGAGTTATACCTTGCACAAAAATATTTTGGTAGACTCCAAATTGTCCTGTCCAAAAGTTGATATCAAAAGAGGTACATGGTGTCAAAGTTGAATTCTAGTTTTTGATTTTTTTTAATAACTTTTGAAATAAGCAGGTTATTTTGATGAAATTTGGTATATGAGGATTATTTGACATGCGAAATTCAAATCTGACCTTGATTTGGCTCCTACTTGTAGGCGGCGCCACTCACACACCTTTTCACTCATTCAAATAGTCATAACTTTTTTGAATAGACTCGTACTTTCTTTTTTTATCGATATTTGATTTTATTTGATTTATTATATGATAATATATAATTTCATTTTTTATTTTTATTTGCATTTGATTTTTTCGGCATATTTACAGAAGAAAGGTATACTTTGTGAAAGTGGCTAGGAGTAACCTTTTCCAAGATATTTGCACTCAAAGAAATACAATTTTGAAAATAGTCATAGGTGGCGCTGAAAACGGCGTTATCATGCTAATTTTGACATTTGTTTCAATATTTTTTATAAAATTAAAATTAAACTCAGTTTAATATTTTTTATTTATTTTTCTTTATTTTTTCTTATTTTTTATTTTTCATAAGAAAAAATGGACATTGGAACAACTGTGAAAATTATCATGAAAGCGTCGTTTTCAAAGCCACCCACGTTTATTTTCAAAATTTGCCAAAAAAAAACACATTGCATGTATTAATTTAAGTGCAAATATCTTGAAAAGGGTAACTCCCAGTTACTCTCACAAAGTATACCTTTCTTATGTAAATATGACGGAAAAATCAATTTTCTGATAAAAAAGAAATCACGAGTGCATACAAAAAAGTTATGGCTATTTGAATGAGTTAAAAGGTGTGTTAGTGGCGTCCCCTACAAGTAAGAGCCATATCAAGGTCAGATTTGAATTTCGCATGTCACACAATCCTCATGAATGTATCAAATTTCATCAAAACAACTTCATTATTTTAAAATATATTCAAGAAAAATCAAAAATTCAAATTTAACTTTGATACCCTGTATCACTGTCAATATCAACTCTCGAAATAGGCAATTTGGGTTCTATTGTAATATTTTCGTGTAAGGTACAACATCTCAAAGTTCGGAAACATGTTTTTGAAACACACACAAAAAAAAAAAAAAAAAAAAAAAATTAAATTTTATAAAATAACTGAAATGTGAAAAGTTGTAGTAAATAACGCCATCTGTCGGCAGAATTTGTCAATCTTAGGATGGAAATTCCCATCAATCTAATGAAAGACTTTTACCATTTGGTCGCCATAGTGTCTACAACGAATTCGTGGGTAATCCTCCCAGGAAAGCAAAAAAGGAAAATCTTGAAACTGTTTCCTCAGTCTGACCATGACCAATCCATATACGTTTCGTCCTACTAGGACTCATCAAGTGAGTTCGCGTCTAGCTGACAAATAAATGAAATGTGATTTTCCTTTTATAAAATAACATTTATTTTGTTTATTGGTCAATTGAAACTATTAATGAGTAGGTATTCATCTTCATCCTGCCTAGATCATTATTTTTATCACATTTATTCATAATACAGCCCAATACAATAAGCAATAGCAAACATGGTTGAGTTTTCGACTGAATAGAAACAGTATCGATCATTATCAGTGTCCCATAAGAAGTTGCATGTTGCATAAACATCCTGCGAACTTTTTTGTCCTATAGTTACCATAGAAACCAGTTTATATCTGCGAATTCATGAAAGAAAGACACGAAGTTAAAGGTTATTGAATAGAAAAATACATACCTATCAAATTTAAGTTCTTTAACACGTGCTCTGATTTGACCAGATGCAACCTTAGCGATGCTAGCACATTTTTCAGGATCATATCTCATCCCATCCATATGCTCGTTGATTACCTCTTTCAAGATAGTTTCCACTTTCTCAGGATTGAATGGATTATCCGAGTGCATTTTATATGTATTTTGATAGTTGGTAACCTGGAAAAGTATATTCCTTATGTTACAAGTGCATTTTTTATTATAATGTAAGAAAATGATCAATGAGTTATCACGGTAAGTGTATGTACAATCGGCTTTTGACAAAACAAGGTCAAAAGAGAAACTCTTGATTGGCCATGTTTAGGGCATCAGGGATGATAGCAAGATGCTAGATAGTTATACTTAGATACTCATGAGGAGCAAATCAGAGTCAATGGCAATCCTACCAAGATTTGTGCAGAAAGCGATAAAGGCTTATACCTCACAAAACCTAATTCCACGTCGAGAGTAATTTTTCAGTGGAATCCTTTCAGAACTCGCTTGATCCTTACACTACGACGGAATTGTGCAAGAGGATCGTGAGTATCTGAAGAGATTTTTTCTCCCAAATTAAAAAAGGGGATAAAGCGCTGAATATGAGCCACATATTTCCTGGCACAGTTATTTACGTTTATATTATTGTCGGGTCGCAAATTTCACTTTTTGATACAAAATATGATAAAAGTTTATTAATTTTGGTATAAAAACATACATATTGAGATCTGATTTCATTATTGTTTATGTTCCCTTAGATAATACATGGTGTTTCCTGATTGTGTTCATTAATTTCAAGGGCGTATTCCTGAGCTAATCTCATGAAAAAAAGTTTAAATAAGCATGGGTCAGGAATGCATTGTTTTGAAGATACAGGTTGTTCAACTTTTTTTTTAAATCAGTTTTCACAAATGCTACCAATATCCTTGAACCAAGTTTTTGGAAATTTGACAGATTCATTTTTATCAATAAGAACCTTCTTAGAATTTTACTGAAGATGTCTGTTAAATGTTCGCCACTGTGTTTATTGTAATTTTTATTTTTTTTTTGAATGTAACTACCAAAACTCAAACGTTTTTGCCTCTATAATTTTATTCGTTTCTGGCCTCGTTTTCGAAAAAGAAAAATTTTCAAAGTTCGCAAAGTATTTTCATTTATTGTTTTGTAGGTATTCAAAAGCAAGTGAAACGAGGCCAGATACAGAAAAAGAATCCAGGAAGAAAAAAAGTTGTATTTTTGGTGGCTTCATTCAAGAAAAAAAATACAAAAATCACACTAGAGACAGTGACGTACATCTGATTTTTTTGTTGATTTGAACACCCTGTATCTAAAGAAAATGCTCTACCGGACCCATGTCTATAAAAACTTCCTGTCATGAAATCAGCTCAGGAATACGCCCTTCAATTTAATGTACGCGATTACGAAACAACCTGTATGCACAGTGCTTTCAATTTAATTTGTCACACTTCTATAAAAGGCTCTGACATATTTATTTATTGAGCTAAAAGGTCGAACAAAAAAAGGAATTGTAGGGTTTTTCGTATAGTTTTGTGCTATTGACTCCAATATTTTATAAACTGTCAATTGTCAAAATTATTGACATACCTTACTTTTTTCCGAATGGCACACCCTTTACGCGACGTTTTTGAAAACGTCACAGGCATCATATGATTGGTCGTGGCCGAATTTGGTATCCAAACAAGCTTTTATGACATTTGATTATGTATTGTGTGAGTTTGAAATCAGTGTTTGTGTTTAATTTGGACTTGTTTGGACTATATTTTTGGGTGTATTACAGATATCTTGTGTCCCGTTAGTGCGTATTTGATTAGCCGAGTGGAAAGTCAGCTTTTGAGGTAATAACAAATAGTTTGTTTGGATATTTTCGTCTGACAGCTGACGTCATGACGTCACAGAAACCTAGCGTATAGACCGTGGAAGTGTTGACGTCACTGTCAGATGACATTTCAAAATTGGGTAAAAACAAACATCAGCTCTGATCCAATCTGTATTGATTTTTCCATTTGAAAAGAGACTCCTCAATCCAAATTGCTTTTACGAAGTTGAAACGCGCTTTTAAGCTTCCAAAATGTCAATACTTCTTCTCTCAGGATTTCTAAGGTACTATCAAAATCCATTTTGAAAACGTGTCCACTTTCAAATCTTTTTTCAATATTTTGAAGACATATAATTTGTCTTTGAATTTTTCAAAAATATCACTTAATCGGACGTTAAACAACACTCGCAAATATGAAACATTGCAGAGTATAGTTCTATACTCTTCAACTTGAGCTTCAAAATGCTTATTGAGGCTCAGAAAAGTATTTTAGATAGAATAAGCTAGTGAACCACGAAAAGAGTTCATTGTTTTGTGGATAAACCAAATGGCCAAAAGGCTTGTTTTAACTCAAAGTAGCTGTCAGTGACGTCACACTTCCACGGTCTATATAAGGCGGATTTTGGCGTTAACCAGGTTACGAATTTTCCGCACTCTCCGCAGTAGGGACAAATCTCTTGAGAGGTACCTGATCAAGTAGTTAAGTTATACCATAAATGTTACTCTTAGTAACCAGAACGTTTTGGCGTTTGATTCCAAGCTGCTATCGATATAATATAACCAATCAACTACCAAACCTGCGTAGGGACAAAAAGCGATCTATCGCTTCGCATAAACATCGGTCGTTACTTGAATCTTAAATAGCCGTCAACCAACAGCTGGCCTGTATTATTCACTTCACCTGATTCAAGTAATGACCGACGTTTATGCGAAGCGATAGATCGCTTTTTGCTCCCATGGCTGCTAACGACAAATAGTAACGGTCAACGCCAAAATCCGCCTTTTATAACATATTTGGAAGGGCGTCTTTTTTCTGACCACAAAAATATAGCACACATGCATTTTGTATTCACCAGTCTAGCACAAATTAGTATAAATATGATTGAAATTTCAATTTTCCAGCATGAAGATACACGAGTATACTGTTCCCTTACAGTAAGTTGGTAAAAATAAATAAATGTGCTCATTCCTAATTTGAGCGGATCATTGAAATGTTGTATTTACAAAACAAAAAATCTTCCATCTCTTGGTAAATATTCAGAACAAAAACTATAACAGTTATAAAAAAAACACACGTCTGTTAATCACAATTTTATCCAATTTCCCCCAAACTATTAAATAGAAAGGTCATGCGTGCCATATTTTCGTGATCAGAAAAAAGAATTCTTGAGCCTTTCTAAATATGTGATGATTCATTGGGTGTGCCATTTAAAAAAGGTATGTTAACCTTTTTGACATTTGACAGTTTTGAAAATATTTGACTCAATAGCACGAAACTTCACGAAAAACCCTACAATTCCTTTTTTTGTTCGATCTTTTAGCTCAGAAGCTGGATATTTCACAGTGTTTTGAAAGTGTGACAAATCAAATTGAAAGCACTGTACATCAACTAGCAATCTTTTAATTATTTAGTATCATATGTTGAATAATTATTAGTCCATGTTAGTTCCCAATTTTAAGTTGAAAAGGTATGAGCTATTCACGCTATACGAATCCTAATATTGTTGCTTAAATGAGTTTTAGTTATGATTACTTTTGAAAATTGCTTCCATATTACAAAGGGTGTCCCAAAATCCTTGAAAGTATCAAACTATTAGTTCTTTCTGGTAAGCGTCCTTATTATGTAAATTGAAGTCCAAGTAGTGGGATTGAGGACAGTAAATAAAACTAAATATGTTACCAAATTGCCGACGTTTCGACTTTTCATTGAAGTCTTTATCAAGGCTTAGTGGAATATCAGGAATTCGTCAATGATTTAAAACTCCACATATCACTCAATAGAGTTAGAATACACATATCACTCTATGATAAAATACAAATTCCTTTCCAAGAAAATGGACCATCACAGATGGATTAAAATGTTTAACATTGGTATATATATGGATAACAGCAAATAAGATACCCATTTGCTTAACTTCGCCACTGGTCACATGCCCAATATTTGGAACCTGTAGTTGATCGGATCTCCAACCTGAAGCTAGATTGATCAGGGGCTCTCTCCACACTCAAGTGCACTTCATGTTTGGATGCACACACTTATTATTCAAGCATATTATTGCCTTATCCTACTTCCACACCTGAACACGATCAAAGATAATATTCATCAAAACGTCATGCCATTGTGTCCAATGAATACGAAAAGAAGGATGTCCAAAAATCTTTTTCATTCTGAATTTTTGATACACATTTTGGTACTAATCTAATTTTGGTCGAGAGTAAGTGCTACAATATACATACCGATGATGAGTCCCTGATTCTACAATAAAAATGAATTTGTATGTGATGAGCTGATATAGTCAAATTGGTGTAGGATAATTATTGGAGTCGTGTATCTGATAAGTTTGTGAGACCATTGCATACTTATCTAGTGTCTTAACTTGACAAGACTTATTTATACATTTTCGATTTTTGATAAGTTTCGAGACCAGAATCCGGTAAGTCATACCTTCTCCAGTTATGAATATTACTTTTAGCTAGGACCTTTCATAACACAGTGGAAAATAATTGTTGTCATTGATTTTGAGTTCATAATAGCATCAAGTCCTGAGATATCCATCCAGTCTAAGATCCGAGCAGTATTTGTTTCGTCAGAAGAATAAGTTTAGTTGAGGGAAAGAAAGGAGTGATATTTTGGACTCCTTTCTTTTCCTCAATTGAAATGGATCCTCACCCTGGAACCTTGGTTGATAACCTTCGAATAAGTTTAGTATGAACCAATCTGATCCAATCAATTTATAAATCCGAAAGTTTCCAATAAAATACTTGACAGATGGAAGAGCAGTTAGAAGATAGGTTATGCGTGCACTGTTTATGTTTACAACTTGAACACTGAACAACTTCTGCAGAATTTTAAGTCGAACGTTGTTGTACCCGCTTGGGTTCTGTTTTTTGTTGTTAATTCAAATAATGGAGTTCTATCTTCAAACCAATGAGAATTTTCCACCAAAAAAATTCCCGTAATTCTTAAAATGTTCAACAAGCAACACACCAATGATGTGTTGAAGAAAGAAAACAGATCTATGACTGGTTTGTTATTGCATCTTCTAAGAAGTCCCCCAGGTCCTTTAATTATAATTATTTTAATTACTTCCATTGATTTTATAGCCACAAACCAATAAATTATAAAAAAAAACAAAAATATTAGATTAGGATTCTATACAGGGTCCTTCATTAGTGCGTCGGGCAATCCTAGCGTGGTTATTTACAAAAGTAGAAAAAAAAGTTTTATACAAAAGTTGTAGAATGTGACTTTATGCATATTTTAAAAATATTTTCAAACATACAGGGTGCGTCACAAAAGTATGGCACGAAAAAGTATGATTTTTTTAAATGGAACCCCCTGTATATTAATTGATATTTCAATTCTTTTTTCAATTTGGAACAAAAATTGTGCTACAACTAATGTTCCTAAATTCAACCGTTATCGAGATATCGCGTTTTAAAAATGGCATTTTTGCAACTTTGGCATGCTATAAAACTCAAACTATTCAAGTTAGAGGAAAATGGTTTGCACTTTCCTATCTTAACTTTTCAAGAGCTCTTCTGTCATTTGGATAGAAGGTAACGTCAACTGTCAACTTTTTTCGGCACATTTTGACATTTTTTCACAATAATGGATTTAATCTCCTTGAATAGCTCTTGAAAAGTTAAGATAGGAATGTGCAATCCATTTTTCTCTAACTTGAATAGTTTGAGTTTTATAGCATGTCAAAGTTGCAAAAAAGCCATTTTTAAAACGCGATATCTCGATAACGGTTGAATTTAGGAACATTAGTTGTATCCATTGAGTTTTATAAGGCTTTAGAGAAGGAAACCTTCAAAAATAATGGCACCATCATCCAATTTTGGACGTGTCTTGAGAAATTCACTGTATCGCTATCCTTGTCGAGTTATATCTATCTGCGTCGCCGAAAACTGACCTGCTTTGGACGCGGTTGCCGATTTGGGCAAATCTTCATCAATGAAAATTCCTCTGTGTACGAAATTGATTGATAAGACATGATACAATGAAAATTAAGGCGGATTGAGTATTGTTCATTTTTCAAGAAGGTGCATCAAGGTTCACTATTCTAGATTATCGCATAATCTGACACATTTACAACCATGATTTCGTGTGAATCAACTCAATGTTGAACGGTGATGATATCATTTCATATCATAAATAATGTAAAACATTTTTGTGCTACTCAAAGCTTAATTACTAACATTCATAAAATAATGATTTTTTGTGCATTGGATACAGGCGATACATAGTAAATATTAGTCCTAGTACACGGCAACGCTGCCTTTAAACAGCTGGTTTCGATTTTGAAGGTAGTGCGGTGATGCCATGGGGTTTCAACTTGAAAACTTCCACTTTCGTGCTTGTGAAGTGTTGTATTGTGACTTTATTTGTGAAAAATGGTAAGATTGTGCTTGCTGTGTCAAAAACTGGACCATTCGGATCCAGAAATCACCATTCACAGGTAAGTGTCAAATTTGCATTGAGCATTGACTGGAGAGGGATCCATCAGTGGTGTAGAGTGTACGCATCATCATATTTCATTCATGAAAATGAGGATTTTTCAATCTTCAGGAAGTTTAAATGTTTGTTTTTATTCGTGAATAGGTAACAACGAAAAAATGAAACTGATTTGGAAAAAAGCCTGAATGGTAGTGTTTTATGCAATAGGAACCGATTGTTCTCAAATAAGAAAGGATATTCATATCACTTGAATACCTATTCCATTATTTCCTCGATTATTTCATACACAGTAAAGATGAATTATTTATTGGATACTTCCTCAACTGTCTTATTTTCGTTTTTTTTATTACAATAAGGTTGAAGTCTTCAGTAAGAATGCTTACTTCTACCATTATTATTATTATAATCACTTTTTAGAGCTCTTAAAACCTAATATCGCCCTCTATGCCTGTACCTTTCAATTGGAACTAAAAATTTTGACGACGCCCAGTCTTTCTTCCTGTAAAAGCGAAATATAGTTTTTCCAACAATTTGCTCGAAACCAATCAATAGACTTTTATGAAGGGACATTTTTGTCCGAGTTTTGTCAGAAACGTCAAATAAAAAAGAAAAGGGGGTCTAAATTGATATATAAAAAAACCTTGTACAGGGCACAGCTAAATGGACCCCGCAATTCACTTTTTAATTTGACGTTTGGAAAAAAGTTTTAAATAAAAGTTCAATGGTTGAAAATAGATATTTACCCTGTTCCCAAGGCTTCCGAATAAACCTTTACATTTTAAAACGTGCCAAAAAATGGCGATTTTGTTTTTGAGGTAGGTATAGGATATATAAAAAATGTTCAATTTTCTGGAGAATGCGAAAAGTGAATAGAAACTGCAAATATTGGTACTTGCAAATTGAAGCAGGGTACCTACGCATTATGTATTGTTTATTTGCCCATACTTCTTTGAATGTATATCTAGACATGAATGTTCTTGGGCCAAATTTATGTCTAAACATACAAAATTAAATTTATGTCTAGACATTAATTTAAAGAAGAATAGACCAATAAACAATATTGCTTACCTGCTTCAATTTGCAGGTATACCAATATTTGCGGTCTTTGTTTAGTATGACTCCTGCACCATATTTCTTTGAATTTATCTCCACGCACTTTCCAGCACTGATAATCATTTTGGTATAGTTAAAAATAGTTTTTTGGCCATTTATTTATAATACTTTTCGCCTGTACATATACTTATGTATTAGAAACAAGAAAAGTAAAACGTTGCTGTTTCCTATTTTTTATATTATTTTCTTGTTATCCAATTTTAGATTTCCAAAAAATGAAGAGCTGCGAAATATTTGGTGTTCTTTGGTGAGGATTGACGAGGACCGACTTCGAATCAAACCTCCCTTTTTGTGTTCGGCCCATTTTAACCCACAAGACTATTTACGTGACATTGATGGAATCAAATATTTAAAACCGGGAAGCTTGCCAATCATGACCCACCGGCAGACCATACAGTTTCCCGTCTCCAAAAACAAAAATCATATGGCAAATTGAGTAAAATGGCCTTAGAGTTATGTAAGAAAGGCGAAATATATTTTGTATTTTGGTTGTCATTTTATTCGGAACCGTAATTCATTATTGTCGGAAGAACAGCAGGAGATTTAATTTTTAATGTTATGAAAATTTCAATTTTTATTGATTCAGAGAGTCAAAAATGTGATATACTGTCATATAACAATAACGACATGGGTGCCTACCCAAATTAATATTCATTTATATTTTTCATGCAAAACGGTAGAAACTCGAAATGTGCCGCCGCTGTTCCAGATGAAAATCGAGTTCGGACGTACGTATTATAAGAATCACATGTTCTCATGCGGTGTTGCCCGATGGGTTCGGATTCCTCGTTTTATCTCTTTCCACTCATAGTGTTGTCTCTTTCGCACTTATTGTGATGTTGGCGTCAAGACTAATACCATTTGATGAATGGGATGCCCAGTCTATAGTATTTAAAGTCAATGGTTGTATCACAATTTTTGTTCCAAATTGAAGAAAGAATTGAAATATCAATCAATATACAGGGGGTTCCATTTAAAAAAATCATACTTTTTCGTGCCATACTTTTCTGACGCACCCTGTATGTTTGAAAATATTTTTAAAATATGCATAAAGTCACATTCTACAAGTTTTGTATAAAACTTTTCTTTCTACTTTTGTAAATAACCACGCTAGGATTGCCCGACGCACTAATGAAGGACCCTGTATATCCAAGTGATCTGAACCAACTGAGCTTACAGAATCTTTGGGTTACTTTGATCACTTTAGACTGAATCCATAGTAGAAAGAAACAAGGTATGCCAACGCGCATCTCATTGTGACGTCATTCGCTACAAAAAAACAGTGTTGCCATATTAGCGTTCTATCCCAAATGGGCTTCTTTTAGCAACAATAATTTACGTCAAAATTTCGAGAAAAATCGCAAAGCGGTATCTGTATTACTCACTTTGATTTGAAGCTATTTTTCCTATATCTATGTTGCCCAAAATCAAACATATTTTAGTAATTTACCTATGTTTTAATTGGGAGGTGTACAGTATCATTTGCAAGTTGGCAACGTCGATTGGGCATCTTGTCAGATGTCAATCTACTGACATATGAGGAACGAGTCTACACATAGTCAATCCAATCATTTTTATTTGAAATCTAATTGATTTGAATATTTAAAGGAATAATTCGTCTTATCTGTTATTGCTACGTTCGTAATTTTGTTACCTGGTCACTTGAATCTGTTTTTTTTATTGATATCAGACTTCAAAGAAGATGGGAGACGAAGGTTTGGAAACAGCATCTCCATCTAGCCTTTGGGCTTTTGGTTATGAAGATGGGAGAGTTGGGGAATTATAGCAAATGCTGCAAATGCCATGAAAAGGAATGATGACAAGAAGTTATTTTTCAAGGTATGTTTTGTGATATTCATCCATAGTATTCATAAATGGGATTATAACCGCAGCTTATGAAACAACTTATTTGTTATGCTATTAATCATAATTAAAAAGCCACGTTCCTATTTTACCATGGATACTATAAACAAAATTGTAGCGTATCACGTCGATGCGCAATAAAAGCCAATTTTTTCTCGTGAGTCTGACATACCTTGTTTCTTTCTACCATGGACTGAATCCTGAATCTCAGTTCACTTCAGTTTAGGGTCATTTCTCAAACAAACACGGTTCGCATCACGTCTATAGATTCGCATCAGTTGGATAATGCGAAACAAATACGGCTCTTGTATTAGGAATATCTACCCTCATCTATTATTTGATTATAATAAAGATTATATGTTAAATAATTTGATCATCGATAAATCGCGCATGGGTTGCTTAGCAGAATCACGGTCCTTCAATGTTGAATAATATTTACTCAAATTGATTTTTTTTATCGACTTCCCTCATTTGTTATTTATGAAAATCGATCATTAGTCGAAAGAAAATTGCACAAGGATTTGGAAAAATCTAGGTTGCCCACTCTCCTTTGTGTATAATGTAAGTGTATAACTATAGGGTTGCCAGGTGCAAACAGGTGAACAGGCGTTGTTTATATTCTCTAATCTGCTATTCCATTTTTTTTTAAGAAAGCTCATTTAATTTCCTATCCAACAGTATAGGGTTGCATGATCAAAAGTGTGTCCCATCCATGGTTGCCTAGATTTCAAAGTTAAATTTTGATTTTTGAATTCTTCAAATAACTCTTGGAATATTAGAGCTATTTTGATGAAATTTGGAATATAAGGATGGTTTGACACGCGAAATTCAAATCTGGTCTTCGTATGATTCTTACTAGTGGGGGCGCCATCTACAAATAATAATAAAAACTAGAAATATACAATATTATGACTCCATGAGAATAAGTGCCCTTAATAGTCTAGTAGAATCAAGAAGTTTCTCACAGTCTTTAATATGTTTTGGTAACTTATTAAATTCTTGTAGGCCTCCATATAAAACAGATTTTAACATCCGTTTGTATTACACCTTCCACTCAATATGAAGTCACTACAATTTCTGCTGTTATACGTATGTACATCATAACTTTTTTTTATCCTATCACAGATATATGATGGCAACATGCGTTTCTTAACTTTAATCATAAATACTTGGACATTATACGTTATTTTCTGGTTCACAGATAGCATATCTAAAGTTTTGAGCATAATTGCGATTGGTGTATATCTACTGCATTTCTGTATGGTTCGCATGGCTCTGTTCTGAACAAGTTGAATTTGGTCCATTTCGTATCCTGGTAAGCAATACAATACAGAGGAACAATACTGCAGATGTGGAGCCGCTATGCTATTATACAATAACAATCTTGTACCCAGGGAGAGTTGATTTCCCACCCTCGCAATAAAACCTATTTTCTTGGAATACTTCCTTGTTATATAATCAGCATGCTTGTAAAAATTTAATCTTATAAGTTCGAATCAAAAATTATGCCTAAATATTTTATTTCATCCTTCCTTTTCAATTTATTTTTGTTCATAACTATATTTAGGTTTTTCACGTCAACATTCTTTAGACTGTGCTTTTTTCCAAATAGACAAAATTTTGACTTATCAACATTCACACACAGTTTATTCACTCAAAAGCACTTGAATAATTTATCCGAATCACTGTTGATAAATTCCTGCATCTTATTCAAATTCTTTCCAGCCAAGTTGAGCATGGTAGCACACCTTTTAACTCATTTAAATAGTCACAACTTTTTGGAACACAGCCGTAAATTCTTTTTGAATTAAAAAGTGTTTTCCTCGTCATATTTAGATAAAAAATAAATATCTTGTAGAAGTGGCTGTGAGCAACCTTTTTCAAGATATTATTTGCACTTAAAGTAAACGATGGAATGTGGTTTTAGATAAAAAAATTTGAATATGAACTTAGTGGGCATTGAAAACGACGTTATCATGTTAATTTTGACAGTTTGATCTTATGTTCGATCAATACATTTTGCATCAACCAGAGAACAACTAACTAGGACAGAACGTGTTCTAGCACTAAAGATAAGCTCAGCATACAGAACCGTATCGACAGATGCAACCCTTCTCTTGTCGAGCCTGACTCCCATGCTCCTATTAGCAGAAGAAAGGGCTAGGCTTTTCCAAACTGGCACCCTAACCTCAGCCTTGACGCGTCAAGAACTAGAAACAACGATACAACTATGACAAGACATTCCACAATTCCACCAAGGGACGCTGGACACACGAACTTATTCCGGACATCAAAGAATGACTAGACAGAAAACATGAAGTACTTGACCATCACGTGACTCAACTGCTCAACGGTCATGGGAGCTTCGGATCCTACCTGGTAGGGATAGGCGAAAGAGACGACCCCAGGTGTGTCTACTAGCTGTGACCACCCAGACGATACAGCTCAACACACACTGTTCCATTGCCCCAGGTGGTATCGCAAGAGATTCATGTTGGAGGTGGAACTAGTCGGCCCGCTGGACAAGCAAAACCTCATACCATCGATGATTGGCAGCAGTAAAAACTCCAGAAAGATAATGGACTTCATGACTGGTATTATGACAAAGAAAATACAAGACGTAGGAAGGTTGCATAGCTAAGGACTAGACTCGACCGGCATCAGTCTGAGAAGATGTCCTTCTGGATGGGTCCAGACGGATGTGGCAGGTGAAAGAGGGGAAGTGGGATGGCAGCAACACTACACAGCCACCACTGGGTTTAGACGGTCGGCCACTGTCCCCCGCAGTAGCTCGGACAGGGAGTGCCAACCCGTTGTCGCTCTGGGAAAACTTCACCCATCCCAGAGTGTCTTGAGACTTTCAGAACGAGACGAGGAAGATTGGCCCTAAACCTCTCTATAATAAAAAAAAAGCTTCAGTTGGGTAGTTTCTGATAAATGGGCATATAGATTTGGTTAGTTTGGATCAAGTTGCGTTACTTTTGGATACATTGGCTTAGTTTGGGTAGGGTTCGACAAGACAAGAAATCTTGTCTTGATAATGATTTTCTTGTCTTGTCTTGGAAAAAAAAATCAAGAAATCAAAAAAATCTTGCCTTGACGCTTTCTTGGGAACTCCTATCTTGTCTTGATTCGAGAAATTTCAAGACCTTGAACAATCTTGACAAAACAGGGATTCCCTTAGCTCCTGGTTGTAAGGGCCATATTAAATTGATAGATAATAATTAAGGGAGAATATTCGATTTCGACGGCAGTAGTACGTATTCGAATAGTCTGAAAGACCCAGCCAAAAGTTTTGGAGTCTTGGGGCAAGTCAAAATAGAAACAAGGACTTTCAAATTGTATGCATATGCATTTTTTGCATCCCTCCCATATCTGGGTACTCCATTGTCTGAACTTATCAAAGTGGATACCGTAGAGTGTGGTCACTTTGATCTGCGGGGGTTACTTTGACACCTAAGTAATTTTTTTATCTTCCTATTGTTTTATAAGTTTTTTCAATTTTCTTCAGGATATTCTCTTTGTTATGAACTTGTAACAAAGCAACACATTGTAAGAACTTTCATAATTAAACAAAGACGTGGATATCAAAGTAATCCCCCGCATGTCAAAGTATCCCCATTTTATTGCTGGTTTCGTAAGTCCAGTAAAATGTATGAGACACGTGTTTTTTCTTTTTATATCAGGGCTGATTCTGCAATCCAAGTATATCCTTGGAATAAGCAATACTCCCTATAACCCCATATAATTATCATTGGTTAAACGGAGTATTGATTATTCAAAGGATATACTTGGATTGTAGAATCGGCCCCTAGTCGAAAATTGACGAAGGAAGGTATAACGCTTTGGATTATACTGAAAAACTGAACTATGACGTCACACCATGCTCCAGTATATCTAAATATACAGAATTTGAGAAGATAACTTTTGGAAAGATGATATTTGAACGGAATACACAAATACGTATCGAGTTTTTGCGATTTTATACAGTTTTCAATGTTGAATGAATTACGGTTTTTATCAGTGAATATTTTCAAGATTTCTTGATTTTTTGTCAAGAAATCTTGATATTGACATGAAATTTCTTGTCTTGTCTTGAATTCGAAAGTCTAATTCTTGTCTTGATCTTGTCAAGACAAGATCTTGATATTGTCAAGAAATTGGCAAACCCTAAGTTTGGGTCAAGCTGGGTTAGCTTCAGTTGAGTAACTCTGGATTAGTTTTTGATAAATTGTCTTAAATCTGGTTAGTTTGGGTCAAGTAAACCAACTTGACCCAAACCAACCAGATTTAAGTCTGGATTATTTTCCTATAAATTGGAAAGTTGAGATAGTTTGAGTCAATTTAGGTTGAGTTTGAGTTAGTTTGGGTTACTTTTTGATGTATTGGCTTAGTTTGGGTCTAGTTGTCTGTGTTGTTCTTATCGAAATATGAAATATGAAATATGATATTCCTGATTCCATTTTCTCAACACTTTTCCGAAAATTCGATTTTTAATGACCAAACATGTAGGATCAGAGCTGAAAAATCATAGAAATCAACCACCGACTGTTTAAATAATCTTGTTACAACCAGATGCATGCTTTCTCAAATATATTATCCTAGCTAGTATGTAAGATATTTATCTAGAAAAGAAAATATGAGAAGGTAGGTGATAAAAAATACATTAATCGTATCTCTTTTATATCAGATTTCTTGATATATACAGGGTGTTTCCTAAAGATTGGTAAAAAATTCGTTGTGTGATTCCTGGGGTATTTTCATGAAAAAAAGTTCCTATAAACATTTGCCGAAAAATGCTTCCTAAGGGAGCTACGCCCCTTTAAATAGGGCACCCCGAAGACGGTTTTTCCTCAATATTTCCGAAACCTTACATACAAAAATCATGAAATTTGGTACATCATACAAACTTTTAATGCTGAATGAGAATTTGAGCTCAGAATTTCAAAATTTTAATCAGGGGCGTACCATACTGGCGGGGTTAAAGGTTAAAAGAAAATTGGATTCTTTGGAAGCATTTTTCGGCAAATGTTTATAGGAACTTTTTTTCATGAAAATACCCCAGGAATCACACAACGAATTTTTTACCAATCTTTAGGAAACACCCTGTATATATTATATATATATATACCCAAAACAAATCCCAGCGCTCCTACTATACAATACGCAGCGCAGTGGCTTGATTGTTTATGTCACTCATGGTTTAAAACCAAAAATCATCAAAGTGAACGAACTACACGTGATCAGACACAGTAAAACGATCTAGCAGATCACATGAGTGGGTTTATTTGCGAATTCAAATGCTTTCCACTGTACAACAGCTCTTCTTCTCTGAAGTCTACTTATCCCAGAGCTCAAACTTGTGATCCAGTCACAAGGAGATGATTGTTAAAAAAATATATGAATAATAATGTTCTTGCAATAACCTTTTAGCTTTGAGTTAGTTGGGGTTATTGCAGTTCTGTAACCAACTACAGATGCGCACTTGGTATTTCTGAGAGTGATATTGAAGTGCGCATGTGTATATGGTTCTAGAACTGTTCGGGACTGCTATAACTTGGTACCGAAACAAAGGTAATGTGTAGTGGGAAGTTCGTCCAGATTAAAAACAATTGAATTTCAGTCGAAATTTTGGTTAGTTTCATTCAATACTAAAATCTTTTTGAAACAAATTTTATTCACAGAGCCCAGATGAGAATAACGTACACTTGCTCTTATTTGTCAAGTCAATATGGGAACGCTTTTCCACCCGATAACAATAGTCGATCGCCTCCATTAATCCCCCGTTTCTCCAACCGAATCCCGTCTGAACTTGATCTCCCCACCGCTTCCAAAAGCTCAAAAGCTATACTCTGCACTGCATTTTTAAAACATTACTTTATTCTCATCAAAGGCTTTAATGCTACTCTGAACCCATTTGTTTGCCAATATTTTGGCTGTTTCCTGAGCAGTTAGTGAGCTGCATATAAACCTCTTTCCTTTTTGACGTCATCATTCATGGCATCTGCCCATGGTGGCGCAAAATTGCTGGCTGCCAAGAACTAAGAACTGCCTGTGTTTGCCCAGTTTATTGTCCCAGTCCTGCCAAATGCCTTCATCTGGATTGAATAGCACTTTCTCAATGTTATATTTCCATTGGTCGGCCCACTCTTGCCAATATTTCACTTTCTTGGGCTGTCGCAGTAAAGAATGAAAGTATACCAGTATTGGGTTTAGGGTCGAAAAGATTCTAAGAAAAACAACTTTTTTCTTTTCCGACGTTTCCGTTTATTTCAAATCATCCGTTTACTTCAAACCATCCTCAGGATACTGAAGATGGTTTGAAATAAACCGAAACGTCGCCAAAGAAAAAAGTTGTTTTTCTTAGAATCTTTTCGACCCTGAACCCAACAAATCGACTAATTTTAAATTACTTTGGGTCACTAGAACTTTGGAAATGTATACCAGTATTGAGAAGGATTTGAACATGAAAGAATCCAGATCCACTGGTTTCTGCGAGTGTTGCGCTCTGAAATTTTGTGGAGCTCGCGGATGCAAAACAAAAGTTCAAGAAATTCTTCATTCTCTGTTGATTTGTCCTCATAGAATGACATGTTTTCAACTTTATTGAAAATTGAAAATCAAAACAAGATTTTGGCCCAATGTGAATACCAATACCTACATGATTGATGAAATTGAGGTTAGAAATCCTTGATCGACTCTTGAACCAGCTCTGGAGCCGTATTCCCGTTCTCCAAAAACGCAAAACATTTCGAGTCGCTCAAGTACGGTTCTCATGAGGCGATTTTAGTTGAACGATTTTTGTTGGTCGACAAAAATCGCGGGCAATTCATGTTCTAAAGAGGCGATTTTAGTAGAACGACTTTTGTTGATCAACAAAAAACGTGTTGAAGTGATTATCGGACTGGAATGACATTGTCAAACTTGAAAATTTTTTCAAGCAAGGTTGTTCAAACTTGTTGCTGGAAAAAAAAAATATCTTGATTCAGGAATTGATAATAATGTTGCCAAAAGAAACGTCCAGAGAGACACGCAGATTTTGGGTGAGAGGTTGGATTTCAAGAAGGGACCGATTGGGAACCTTACAGAGGCTTTCAAAAGAGTTAGTGATTGAAGATGAGGCTAGATACAGAAATCATCTACATATTTTGAGCAAGCCCATATCCACAAAACTTCTCCTTTGGAATCCTTCTTTTTATCGATGGTGTGATTCCACAGGCAGTCTTATTGCCGATAATGGTCTAGGAACTTGAGGGTCAAAAAATCACTCTATATAGAATGTTTTTTACGGGAAGTCATGTTTCCGTGCAATATTTTCAATATTTTCACGTGACAAAAACGCCAACTTCTGACAGGACGTTGAAACGATGACAATATTGAATTCGCTTGACGACGACCAGCCGATTTAAAGTTCAGAGCCTGGAACGACCAAAATCGGTCGTTCAATGATTCTGAAGTGAGTTCAACGTCTGAACTGAGATTCTACAACCAACTTTTCGCGTTGAACTACAGATCAGCATGAATTTACGTTGAACTAGCATTGAGCTACTAACTATTCTAGTAATAATTGTACAGCTGGGCCTTGGCCTTTAAGGCTCTTGGTTAAACACGTTTGCAGTTACTGAACTGTGGCCTTGCCATTGCGTGGGATAAAAACAGTAATTCTTGAAACTGTGGCGTATGCCTTTTCAAGTTATCCATGTCATATGAATGCCTTGGTTTATAGCTTGTGACATTAGGTTTCGCATAACCACCAATAGATGAAGTTTCCTTCTCCAAATCTTCGTTACTCATTTCACTTATTGTGAGACCTTGTTACCAGAGTGTTGGTGTGACATAGTTTCACACTCCCACTCTGGTAACCATCATCGGTTCGGTTAGGTCAAGAGAAGTCCTGACCCGAGAGCGACGACAACTTGAAGTATATATATTGTGTATCTAAGACGAGAACTACCTGAGAAGGAAAAGGGTCTTGTGCATGTGTAAGAACTTTGTGTAGAGGGGTGAAATATTGCAATAAAAATTAAAAAATAAACATCACCAGAAATGGTCGGCAATATGACGAGATTAAAATGACGTCAATAATGTGTCAGTAAAATCACGTGAAAATGTCGTCAGTGATTGGTCGAATGACCAGAAGTCACCAGATTATGACGTCATTTTGACGAGGTTCTGCGGACTGGGTAGATAAGTAACATAATATCACTATTTATGAATATATATTTCATATGTATGTACGAGCACAATACATAAATATCGCAATTCATCAGTTTACGTGTCCTGGCGATTGTGTTTTGCTCTTTTTCTAAAAAAACTTTTTTCTATGTAATTTTTGATAAAAATGGCCATCGCCGTTCGAAATATACTATAAAATTATATACTTTCTGAAAATTGCACAATTATTATTGAACAAAAGATAGTCTAGCTATAAAATTTTGAACTAGGCAAAAATAACCAATAATTATTCATATTTTTTTGAAAAATCTGGGTTGCTAAGATATTGTAGAATCCAGTTCAACGCAATGTAATTTTCATGAGACTTTGAACTTGAATATAGGGTTAGTTTGGGTTAGTTTGGGTTAGTTTGGGTTAGTTACTCAATCAATTTTTTCAATGTTGCAAAGATTTTTTTTTCAAAACGATACTACACGTGAAAAAACCTTAAAAGTTTTTTTTCTATCATTTATAATAAAGAGCTCTGTAGTTGGGTGTCAAAATATAATGAATAACCCTGTACCTTCTATGTCCTCGATGGTCATCTTGTTCATTGTCTATGCGATTTACTTAGTTTTACTCAAAAATAAATTCGTATGAATGTTTTTTGATCCGTCAATAATTATAGGTACTTTAGTGTTGGGCGTTGGGCCATTATTTGCATGATAAATTGGGGTGACGCCACATATAGCGCAGTCGAAAGTAACAATTAATTTTCCTGTAAAAATAAGCAAACACATATAACTTATAATGATTTGTTAATACATTTGTGAGAGAAAAAAGTGCGAAAATTGAATGTTTTTTTATAAAGTTATGGACACGGAGCGAATAGGGGTGGTGCTGGGTGGGGTAAATAAACAACTGTATGAATAAAAATACATAATGAATACAGTAGGACTGAGCAAATGAAGTAAAACAGCCTGCAATTTGATTAAACTTGAATCCTGCATCAGTTACTTTTTCATGATTTCCTCAAAAATGGGACATTTTTTGCAAAGTCCAAAATTTCAAAGCTTACTACCCTTTGTTCAACTGAAGGGGTGGCAGATTATGAGAAAAAACCCTGTACCTATGTGAACGCTCATTTTTATGAAAATAATCTATAACGAATATTTCTTTTTTCAATTTTCCTATCAATTATTATTTTATTCGGCGACTTGTTCGACAGCAATTTATAATTAGAATCAAATCACGATAAAAATTGAAATAAAAGAACAAAATATTTGAGGTGTTGATACTTGCATTTAATCGTCATATTATTATCAAATCGTGGAAAATGTAAATAATAATATTCTTTTTTCATTCCTATAAATTAAATAGGTAGGTACTTCAGTAATTTGGACAAAAGTCAATATCTGGAACCATCGATTTGTAGTCCTGAATATAAATAGGTAACTGTCAAATATAAAGCTGAAGTACTAAGTCATTTTTATGGAAATTTTTTTATAGGCAGAGTGTTTATTTAAAAAGTTACCATCCACGTTGTGCGAAACTGGACAGATTTTTGAAATTCGACGAAACAATTCACAAATCAATTGGGGCGAAGTTTTATTATTAAAAATTGGATGGTGCTAGTTCAACCTCGACCCTAACACCTAGTGCTTGCTGCCATTGGACGCGGGTGGTGATTTTTTTTAAAGGAAACCCTGTATTAGTATTCAGATTAGGTAAAGAGTGTTTCATTATCTTTGATAACATTTTAATCAGCTGTAACTTCTTTGTTTTTGAAGGTATCGAAACGAAACAAATATCAGATTGTATAGTTCTCTAGCAAGTTTTTTTTCTGTACAAAAAATAATACAAAAGACTAACGATTTTCTGAAATATTCACCTGACTTTTTTCAGCATTTCATATACCTATCTTCAACGGTTTGGGAGAAGATAACGTCGAAACATTTTGCAAAAATTGAATGGTTCACATACAGACAATAGTGACAATCATAAAAACGATTAATCACATAACACCTCGTGTAATGAGCAAACTCTGTGATTTGTCAAAGTATTTCAAAGGCGATATTGTAAAATCTAATTAATTTTTATTGTTCATGGCACACTTTGCGATCAATAAGAAGACTTCAAAATTTTGGTGTGACAGGTTTCGACGCCATTTCCTCACAAACCGTCGAAGATAAGTATATGTTAGGCTTTTTAAAATACACATAGAATATTGGGTAGAATAGAAATGTCCAATAATACAAATAGGTACAAGGGCATTTCATTTAAAAAAATATAAGTAAGGTTATTATCTCGGAAAAATGTCAGTTTTTTGTTTTATTTTTCAAAAAGAAAACAGCTTACGAGATAACTATACAATATGGTATTTGTTCCGTTTCGATACATTCAAAAACAAACAAGCTATAGCTTATTGCATGTTATCAAAGATAATGAAACACCCTGTACCTACCTATATTATTTTTCTATGGCCGTCTCATAAAACGGCTCACTCAAGTACATTTTCTACTATTATAGGTAATTTCATCACAGCACACACAAAAAAATATCATTTCTCTTGGGCGCCCATTCATCTGTCTCGAGAATCAGGTCCCAAGCAAACCCATGTTCTGTAAATACAAAACGTACAATACAAACATAGGTAATACAGGAATCTATGAATACGAATTTCCGAAACCCCCAAATCGATAATGTTCAAATTACAGTTTTCTCTACATAATCACTCGCCGCATCTATGAGTGAAAAGCTGAACCCCAGAAAAATGCCAAATCGTGGTTCCTACCTGACCTACCCACAGATGATTCCTTTCCATCTCTGTTATCCTATGCAATATGCCCCATCTTCTTTCTTTGTCTACTGTAAACCTTGGAAAAATCCCAAAATATTTCACAAAAAGTTTCCCCATCCAAGAACGGATTGTTTGTTGATTAAAATCGCAATGTTATATTGATAAGCAAATCCATGTGCCTCGAATAAGTTATTTTGGTGATGAAAAATGAAGAAATGGCCGAGAAAACAGCGACTGATGTGACCGTTTCGATACATCCAAAAATAGGTCATTTTTGATTGCCCAGAAAACTCTTCAAATTGAATCTAGCTAATTCATGTTAGGTACTTCATTGGAATAGTACATCATTGTACATCATGTACATAACATAATCGCGTCTCAAAGTTGTGTTGTTCTCCCGAATTAAAACATTTAGTGGGTCCATGTCGGGTATAGGAGAATAACATTGCGATACGCCCACCTTAAGCACCCCATTCATTAGCGGATGGGCTCGCCGGATCGGTCAGCCACGACCCGTTCACCGACCGATCCGCCAATGTGTGGTGAAAAGAGTTGGGTCCGGGTCGCGTCGCGGGCTTGCCGGTTTTGACCGCGAAACCCCAACCCGACCGCGACCGATCCGTGCGAATTTTTGTGTGTGGCCAAAGTCAGATTTGTCCGGCGACTTAACCCTAACTCAGTTGGTTTGAGGTTAATCAAAAAGACTTTTGAAAATAACAAGGCATTTTATCATGATTTTATCGTTCTATTTCAAAAAAATAGATGCCTAGAGTTTACGGGGTTCGGGTAATGAGTGTGCGAGCACGGATGGACTAATAGTGTCGTTCAAATGTAACTGAATATTTCAAAGTTCGCTTCAATTATTGAATAATCATAGTATTTCAAGTATAGTATTCTAATCGCGAGAAATGGATATTACTCACTCAGATGATTACGCAAACTTTATCCTCGTGAGTTATAGCCTACATTTTCAGTTCGTTGGATAATATACTATTTGTTGTTCATTATTTTAGCCCTTGAAACACGGTTTATATTCGATTTCTATGCCAAGGATATTGACAAAACGTCGATTTCTACACAGACAGCCGTTGAAAGCGTGCGGTCTCGCGGTAGGAAAAAGGACATTTCAGCATTTGGGAGCTAGATTCTAGTTTTGACTCGAACTTAAAAGTCTAAGATCCGGTATTAGAAATATCTACCCTCATCTGTGGTTTGATTATGATAAAGATTATATGTTAGATAATTTGTTCAACGATAAATCGCGCATGGGTTGCCTATAGCAAAATCACAGGCCTTCACTGTTGAATAATATTTACTTGGATTGACTTCTTTTGATCAACTTTCCTCATTTGTTATTTATGAAAATCGATCGTTAGTCGAAAGAAAATTGCACAAGGGTTTGGAAAAATCTAGGTTGCCTACTGTCCTTTGTGTATAGCCATAGGTTTGCCAGGTGCAAACAGGTGGACAGGCGTTGTAAATATACCCTAATCTGTTATTCGATTGTTTTTTGATCAATTTCCTATCCAACAGTAAAGGGTTGCCTGATCAAAAGTGTACAGGTATACAGTACGTAACCGTAACCTGGACCCAATGACATAATATGGTTTCAAGTTACGGCGACTTGGAAAACTTTTTTATTATTATAGTCTATAGAAAACAAGTTATTCTTCATAAAAAGTTCTACATTCTACATGTTCATGTCTGAAACACAATCATGTGGTAACATTTTTTTTTAACTCGTAAACGAGGCTCATTGGAAAATATGTATTTTGCTCAAGAGTAAAGAGCCTTTATTTTTGACAATATGAAAGGTTGTTTCCAAAAAAAGTTGATCGAAACTAAGAACCACGTTTAAATTCGCAATGCAATGGACAATTTGTACAGATTTTCAAATGACTTGATAATTTATATACGTACCTAATCAGCCCAACATTTGACGATTGTCACCAAAAAAAATTTTAAAAAAAATGAAGACCACGCGAATTTCCCTACATGATCAAAAAAGGGGCGATGCTGAAGCAATCCTCTCTCTGCTCTCTCTCACTCTCTTCTTCTCATTGCAGTCCTATACGCCAGGTGAATACTTGTACTTGATAGATCGTGTCATATCAGCAAAGAGTATTTATCTAACGCATGATAGTTATAGGTGTCATCTCCCAAATTTTTCTCGCCTGACTTAATTTTAACATAATGCGATAGTACCATAGATAAGTATTTTATGAATACTCTTGGATATAAGCGTGTCTATTGGAGCAAATTGGAGGTTGGCTGGAGGTCTTTAATCGGTGATTACTACATTAGTAGAGAGTGTGGCCACCTTCTATTGTTTTTTTTTTAAATATTGATGGCATCAGTAGTTAATAATCCTGATATTTTCCATATTTTCGTGAAAATAGCCAATTGTCGATTAGAGTCATTACACCCATTTATATTGAAAACATTATTTGTATGTATTTTCTCATTGGCAATATTAAATATGCACTCATCACGTGTTTAAATTGCAAAATTGTTAGACAAAATAAAAAAAAAACAAGAGCCAAATATTCATTCATAATAGAAAAAATTGTGGATGGGTACCCGTGTACCTAATTGCATATTTGATCGTGGTCTTTAGTTCTGATCAACTTTTTTCAATAATAATTTCTGATTTTGTCTATAAGAACAGGGAGTTTTATAATTGCGTACTTCAAATTTGAGGGCGTATTCCTGAGCTAATTTCATGAAAAAAAGTTCATATGAACTATGAACGTGGGTCCGAAAATGCATGGTTTTCAAGAGACATGGAGTTGAACTTTTAAAAAAATGGGTCTTTTACGAATGTTACAAATATCCTTGAACCAATTTTATTATTTGGCAGATCAATTTTTTGTAATGAAAGCCTAATGTAGCCTTAGCTAGATAGAAATTATGAAGACCAGTGCCCGACGGCCATCTTGCCGAATATTTTTGTTAAATTAAACATACGAAAATACTTTTTTACCTCATAGAGTTTTTTTGTATCTGGCCTGGTTGTCAAAAACAAAAAAAAAACTTTTAAACTTCCCAAATTATTGTTATACTTTCTTTACACGGGTAAAGTATTCTACAACAAATGAAACGAGGCCAGATACAAAAAAGAACTATGGGACGTATTTTAGGTTGAGTCATTCAAGAAAAAAATAAAAATCACAATAATGTCAGTTGCGTACATTTTTTTTTTCAAGTTCAATACCCTATATCTCAAAAACAATGCACTCATTCGGACCTAAGTTTATATGTTTTTTTTTTTCGTGAAATTTGCTCAGGAGTACGTCCTCAAATTTGATGTAGGCAATCAGGAAACAATCTGTATACTCCACAGAATGTTTTAAAGTTAGATCAGGACATTGCACCCAATGCATATTGAATCACCATAGTTTGAAACCAACATTTTTAAATATTCTGTGCAGTAAAGAATTTAAAAACATGATGTTTTTCCAAATTATTGTAGCTTGATTCATTGTACACATTTTAAAAAACAAAAGGGGAATCAACAAATCAACGAATATACTCTCTGCACCTCACTTTGCAAACTGAATATTTCTTGCACAAATATTTAAGGTAACTAAAGCATTTTACAATAAACATTATAAAATGTATAAAAAGGTGGCTAAACCCGGGAAAAGCCAACGGTCTAGACGTTTTCTCGAATGGCGCTACTTTTATTGGTGAATGGGTCGTAAATCACCATCAAAACACTATTTTGAATAATTAGTTTTCGCCACACTTCTGGCTGATTACAATTCCAAGAAATCTAGAACAATATACCCCGTAGCGTTAAATTCTGGGAAAGATGCATTTTGTTAATATTTCTGGAAAATTCAGAAATACATGGAGACATTCTAAATAAACGTCACAACAAAAATATCGAATCAAAAAAATATTCATTGAATTGTTAGAAACAAATTGAAGAATTCTAAAAAGTTTTCACAAATAATGCCAGCCATTTTCAATGAATGTAGGGTAGGTATGTAATTCAATGAACTAAACCTCACATCCACATGCTTAGCAAAACTTGATTTTGTGTGAAAAAATCATTATTATACAGAGTGTCACAGAAAGAATGGGACATGCGGTAACAGCATATTCCTCACACAAAAATATTGTGATCGCACCCAACTTGTCTATCCCGAAAGTTGATATGAATAGAGATACAGGGTATCAGAGTTGAATTTTCATTTTTGATTTATTTGAATAACTTTCGAAATAATCGAGTGATATTGATGAAATTTGGTTTATTATGGGGGTTGTTTGATATGCAAAATTCAAATCTGAGCACGGAATTGCTCTTATTTGTAAGGGGCGCCACTTACACACCCTTTCACTCATTCAAATAATCATAACTTTTTTGTACGCACCCGTATATTTCTTTAAAATTGAAAACCCGATTTCTCCATCACACTTATATGAAAAAGGTATACTTTGTAGATGTGGCTACGAGCAACCTTTTTCAAGATATTTGAACTTGAAGTAATCCATGCAATGTGGTTTCAAATGGAAAATTTTGAAAATAAACGGTGTCATCATGTTAATTTTGACATAAGCTTGATTGCTCAATTTCTTTTGATTAAAAAAAATGTAATCTAATTTTATATTTTTTTTACCAAGAAAAAAAAATGAAATTTGTTTGAAAAATGTTCTCCATTTTTTTCTAGTTTTTTTTTATAAGAAACATTGAACATCAAGACGCTTATTGTCAAAATTAACTTGACAACGGCATTTTCGATGCTCCCTATGTCTAAATTCTACATTCGAAACCACACTGCATGGATTACAGTGCAAATATCTTGAAAACGGCTACTCCACATTGGTTCATATCAACTTTCAGGATAGATAAGTTCGGGGCGATCGCAATATTTTTGTGTGAGGAATCTGCTGTTACCGTATGTCCCATTCTTTCTGGGACCTCAAAATCATTTATAAAAGAACTAATCATTTTCTGTCATTTTGACACGTTCATCATTCGATGACATTATGATCTCACTTTCGCTGTGAGTGCAATAAACCAAATTCAAAGAAACAAAATCAATGAAGGTTGAACGATCATAGTGGCGACGATGTCTCTTCGAATTTTTTTGATGCTTTTCTACCTCAGAAAGTCCACTTTCTATACTCCGTATAAAAGGGCGAAATATTTCCATTATTCCTGGAAATGTCCATTATTTATTTCAATTAGCGATCAAATATTTCCTCTTACAATACTGCCTTGCATTTATTTTACCGTGGATAAGTAGTTGTAGACGCAAAGGTATTTTATTTATAAAATGATATTATTCAATAATATGTTCATTCAGTGTGTCTACGGATTGGGTTTCGGTAAGGTAAAATGACAAACATTATCCGAGTTAGATTCTGATATTCTGGGAATCGCAGCGCTCCTGCCTCTAAAAATAAGATGTTGAGAAAATGAGCGACATCAATTAATTGTTTGATATACAGGTGGGGTTTGGAATTATTGTTTTAGTGAAAATTGACAAGAGTAAAGTACCTTTGTTTTGAAAGATATCACAAAAGTTTATTGAGAGAAATTCTTTAGAATTAAAAGCTCAAGCATACTCCCAATTTTCAGATAGATCAACCCACTATGATTTTAATAGTATATTTTATCGGCATCAAAGATGACTGATTTTGAAATACTGCTAAAACAAAAATGAATAAATAATCGACTATAACAATATAAAACGTTTATTGCTGACAAAAATCATTACGAACAGGACAAAAATCAGAAATTAATTGATAATTATCAATTTCATAGCATAGGTACTTGCAAAATCAAACAAGGCGGATTTGTCTGAAAATTGAGACTGCTTAAGCTTTCAATTCCAAACAACTTTTCTCAATAAATTGATTTGGTTCATTCTCTCAACATCTTAGTTTGAGACCGAACAGAAGTCCCAGAATATCAAAATATAACTCGGAAAATGGTTGTCATTTATACATACCTTACCGAAACCCAATTCGTGAACACACATGTATATTATAATCAAAAAATATTTTATAAGTATATTGTACTTTATTTATAGAATAGTTGAGTGAACTATACAACGAGACGAGACACAGACGGATGTTGCTCTGCATAAATCGTAAAGAAGTCGACTTATATTTTAATTTAATTGTGAGAAGTTAGTGAAATGGTAATTCAATATCACTGTCTACCCGTGTGTGCAAAAAGACTGTAAGTTTTGATACGTTCATGTCATCAAAAGATTATCTAAAACATCAGAAATACTCCGTATACCTAATTGGAATGTCAGGAATTTTCTGTATACGATAAGGCGCCGATATCGATGTATATTGTGTGAAGATTGGTGCGAGCCTACTATAACGATATTCTGGCCGGAATATTCTCAATCTCCCGACTCTGTTCCAGTTCGGTTTTATTTTGCTGTTTTTATTTTGAATAAAAAGTGAACTGGCTGATGAATAACACCAAGTCCAACTGGTACTGATGTAATGTAACTACTTAACCTTGAGATAGATCCGTTATCAGGTTTGATATTCAAACTGCATCAACAGGTATTCGGATGTTTACATTAAATTCTTGACAGATGCGTTCTCAAATTCCTGACGAGTGCTTATAATAATAACTTGATATTTTATAATCCTCAATCTGTAATAATTTTATATTCCTATTGTTTTTCCTCTTGTGAACCTTCACTTATCCCAGGATCACCTGTTGTTTGTTATATTTTGAATGCCCCGATAGATCCCACGGCGAGAAGCGTGTGTCCTTTGTTATTGGTCCTTTTTCTAAATCTCTCTCCTCTAATTTTGTCTTAAAACCCGGTTTTATATTGAGATGGCAGAATCATCAGACGTTTCAACCAAAGACGTATTCAATCTGTTACAAAACTTCATACAACATAGTAGCAACTCTGCAAACGAAATAAAATCTGAAATTAGAGCAATCAAAAGTGAGTTAACTGGAGAGTTGGAAGAACTGAAAAGAGAAAACTCCGTGCTTCGGAAAGAGAATGAAGAGTTGAGGTCAAGAGTATTGAATGTGGAAAAAACAGTGAGAAAGTATAACTTGATTATATACGGCGTAGCTGAACAATCTTCACCTGTAGAAGACATCCAATTTGTACTCAATCTCTTCAAAGATACTTTAAAGGTCACCTGCCGGTTTGATGATATTCGCGATTTTCGGAAAATTGGAAACGCAGTTGAGGGAAGAAAACGTGCCATAGCTATCGAATTGATGCATTTTGGTCTTAAAACGGAAATTCTGAGACATAGTATAAATCTCAAAGGTACTGGTGTCTTTATTGCCAAGGAGTACAGCAAGGAAGAATACGAGGACCAAAAGTGCCTTAGGGAAGAATTGAAAATTGCTATAAGTCGCAAACAAAAATCGACGATTAAAGGAAACCGACTGATTATTGAAGGAAAATCATTTTTTGCTGATGAACTGAGAAAGAGGAATCAGTTACGAGTCGTGGCAGAACCCGCTGAGGTATCAGAAAGTGAAAAGGAGTTGGCGAACGTACTTGATCCTGAAACCGATGACGAGCTGCTTCGAAACACAAGAAAAAGAAAGCTGGTTACACCTACTCCAACTGGGAACAAACGTTCCAATCGAACAAAAAACTAAATAAAACTCTTCACATATTTCTGTTAACATAAAATAAACAATCATAGCCTTTTGTGTGTTTACTGACTTCAACAACTGAGAAATGTTATTAAAAATTGGCCATGTCAACGCACGTTCTCTAGTTTGCAACTTTGATAAGGTGAAGAATCACATTTTGGAGCAGGATTATGATGTATTTGGAATATCTGAGACGTGGTTGAATTCCAATATCAACACAGATGACATCCAGATTCAGGGCTACAGATTCACGAGAAGTGATCGGTTGACAACCACAAGAGGTGGGGGCGTGGGACTATATCTAAAGGAAAATCTGAAATACTCTACTCTAATCACAGAAAGTCTGGACTTTCTGGAACACCAATGGGTTAAGATCACATTATCAGGAGCTACTTATGTAATAGGTGTAATTTATAGGCGACCAGGCTCAAACTATCGGGCTTTTCCGAATCATATGGAAACAACTTTTATCGATTTATCTTCACGTTATGATAGGTACATCGGGGTGGGTGATATGAATGTGAATTTTCTCAACCCAGATGAAAAGTCTGTCAGTGAATTGCGGAACATCTTGGGAACCTTCAATCTCACACAAGTGATTAGCGAACCAACTCGTATTGGTAAGAATTCCTGCTCTCTGATAGATGTTATTGTTACCAACCTGCAGACAGAAGACAGTAAGGTCATAGACGAAGGTATTTCCGACCACTTCGTGATTTCCTGCAGCATTCCAATAGAAATAGAACAAACTCAAGCCTTAGCTTCTTTGTATAGAGATTTCAAATCAATAAACGTACAGGCCTTTAACACTGACTTGCAGCTTATACCATGGCATATTCTGTATACTCTCGATGGTGTAGACGGGAAAGTCGAATTTTTAACAAATAATTTGGTGAATCTGTTTGATCTGCATGCTCCATATAAACAATCGACCAAAACCCATAAACGGCCCTACACCCCATGAGTGACTGATACCATCAAGTATATGCAGAGAATAAGAGACAGAGCGCTAATTAAATATAAAAAAAAGAAGACGGTGGCAGCTTGGGAATATTATAAGCAACTAAGAAATCTCACCTCATCCGCTACACGCAAAGAAAAGTACATTTACCTGTCACGGAAGCTCAAAAACAGTAATGTCAAGGATAAATGGAAAGAACTTCGAAAAGTGAATGTAATTAACAATAAAGCCACAGATATTCCAGCTCACTTGCAGGATGTCAACATGTTGAACTCTTTTTTTGTAAGATCTGTGGCTACTGACAAAAAACCAAACCCAGAGGTTCTACAGTTTTATAAAGAAAATTTGAAAAATACCTGTGAGGCTAGATTTGAATTCAGAACAATATCTAAAACTGAGATTTGTGAAATTATAAAAAACATCCACACAAATGCTTGTGGCAGCGACAAAATAAATCTCACAATGCTGATTTTATGTTGCCCTTTCATAATCGAGCACATTACTCATGTAATGAATGAATGCATATCCCAACAGTATTTCCCTAAATCCTGGAAACATGCTCTTATACTCCCATTGCCAAAAGTGAAAGATCCACAATCACCAGAACAACTTCGATGTATAAGTATCCTGCCTACTATCTCAAAAATGTTGGAGAAAATACTGGAAACGCAAATGCGTGAATTTCTCACCAAGCTTAAAGCACTCCCAGAAAAACAATCTGGATTCCGACAAGGATAATCGTGTGCAACTGCTCTATCATGTGTGTTAGACGATATATTACATTCTCTTGAATGCAATAAGATGTGTGCTCTAATTTTGCTTGATTATTCCAAAGCTTTCGATCTTGTCAATCATGAGTTGCTGATGTCTATTCTTCACTATACAGGCTTTGACCAGAAAGCCATTGCAGTGATCAAGTCATTTTTGAAAGATAGAAGACAACAAGTCAAAATTAATAATTACTTATCATCAGAACAGACCGTAACTCAGGGAGTACCACAAGGTAGCATTCTCGGGCCATTGCTGTTCACGATATACACATCGGGATTCGGAGCCTCTTTGAAATTTTGTGACTACCATATGTATGCTGACGACACACAGCTCTACCTTTCTTTCGATAAGGCTGACACTCGCGTAGTGTCGAATAATCTCAACAGAGATTTGGAAGCGATCCTAAAAACATCTCAGGACCACCCACTTAGTCTTAACACGAATGAGACATGTGCTATGCTATTTGGACCAAGAAAGTTTAGGAGAATCGTTCATAGTGAGCTCGATCTCAAAATTGGTTCTGTACCAATTCAGTTCACTGATACTTGTAAGAACTTAGGGTTGATATTAGATCAGAACATCCGCTTCAAGGAGCACATAACAAGTATTCTAAAAAAAGCATATTTTGCATTAAAACTTATTTACTCTCAAAGGAGATTTCTTGATCAAAAAATAAAAAAGGAGCTATGTGAGACGCTGGTACTATCACATTTCAACCACTGTGATGTAGTGTATGGGCCCTGCTTGGATGCAAATGACAAACAAAGGATCCAGAAAGCCCAAAACAGCTGTCTAAGACTGATCTATGGTATTCGAAGGCCAAACAGGATATCGGATAAGCTGTGCGATGCAAGTTTGTTAAATATGGACAACAGAAGAAAACTTCACAAGGCATGTCTTTACTTCAAGATCTTGAAAACCGGGATACCAACGTATTTACATGATCGACTCTCATATCGAACAGACATTCATAACCTGAATCTACGCCATCGTAATCATTTAGTTATTCCCAGGCATAGGAAGTCTATATTTCGAAGGTCTTTTTCATATAATATTGCCACTTGCTCCGAACTAGGTACTTACGATTTGAGTTTTTCAATTAAATATTTCAAAACAAAATGTAAAGAAAAATTGTTCAGGTCTCAGTGTTCTTAAATTAAGGTCCTGATTTGTTTTTTATTGTATTAAAATATGTTGATTCTCATAAGTATGTATTTTCTTTGCTAAGATAAGTTTATTATAGATACTATTTGTACAGCACATGGGGAAGAATCGGTACTTGTTACCTACCATGTTGCCTTTATCAATCCTACTGTTATTCTTTATGGTAACATGTGAATGTAAAATTGGGTTGGTAATAAATGTATTATTATTATTATTATATTATTATTTATTTGCAGAACTGTCCACGTGATTTTGTTAAATCGGGCATAATATAATCTAATTTATCAAACTATCATTATCTACATAAGATATGAGAAGAAAAACAATAGACAAAACTTGGAACTTGGTCATCAAATATTATTATTTTTAAGTCTACAACAACGCTCTTGATGGGCATTGGAGGGATATAAATGAACCATTTTATCATTCTTATTATCAAATTATTGAATATCATTTAAAATTATGTCCTCGGAAACGAGAAGAATATACGAATCTTTCGTATCCTTTATATTCCGCGCTACACAGAATAATAATTTATTCAGGTGGAAGAAATTTGCCACCGGTATCTTTGAAAGTCTTTCTTACTCTCGAAAGAAATAGTCAATTTTAGTTGAGAAATTTTGTTGCAAAAATTTTGCATGAAAAACATTTATGGTAATCCTCAATCATTGTAAAATTTTTAATCTTTTTTTTAAATTCCCCATTCCAATTCCGATAGTATGATGATCACTAATTGGGTATACGGATCGTAAGAGTGACGTGAGATAGGCAAGAATTTTAAGAAAGCTAGTGCAAAATTTCAAACTCATATACCTACCTACCTAAAGTTGGTGTTTTAAAATGTTTGTAGAAAAAATATTGGTTACTATGCACAATAACAACAATCTACCAGAGTTTAAACAAAATCGGTGACGTGAATTGTTTTCACCTGACACACTTGAGAATACTCTCCCATACAAATCCAACGGCTATAATTAACATCTTCAAAGCAGTTCAAAAACCAAATCACCATCTGTTGGTACTTGAAAGTTCTACTTTGACCAGAGCCCTCTGCTATCTATCTATCTAAGTTTGTGATTATGGTGAATATCGAATATTTCTCGGGCGAATCTAGTTACCGTCCCCGATTGTGGGTGGAAACATCGATTTGGAGATGTTTGAGGACGGGAGAATTCTTAGCATGGGAATCTTAATATAGTCTTATTATAAAATGGTAATATAGTAGGTAGAATTACTTACGTTGTGGAGATTTGGAATGGGGTCATAAGATTTTGAAAAATCTTACCGTATCTACAGAGTGACCCATTTGAAAGCGGGCCACCCTCATAACTTTTTAATTTATTGATCGATTTTGACGTTTTTTTTTTTGAAATGTAGATAGGGTAAAGGTGTATTTTGAGGCCTACTAGAGCATATTTAGAGGCTGAAAAATCCATAATACATTTTAGCGATTTTTTAGAGAAAAATCTGCCTACGCCACTGGATTTTTCCTCTCCCTAAAATGTGTCTGTACCAAATTTCATGAAAAAATATTTAATTCAAAAATATTATTTCTGTGTGTGATTTTTTTCCTATTTTTTTTGTCAGTCTCGTTTGTTTGTTTTCATTGTATTTTGACATAAGAAAATCTATTAAATATTTATATCGCAAGAGTTTCAAGGTAAAATACTTCTTGGTGCATAATGAAATGAATCTTTCATTTTTATTATTTTATCATAAAATTTGGTACAGATCCATTTCAGGGTATGACGAATCCAGTGGCGTAGGCAGATTTTTTCTAAAAAAATCTCTAATATGGATTCTGGATTTTTCAGCCTCTAAAATATGATCTAGTTGGCCTTGAATTTTGAAAAAACCTGACGCCGTCTTGCCTCAAAATAAACCTTTCCACTTTTCACATTAAAAAAAAAAAATCGTCAAAATCGCTCCATAAATAAAAATGTTATGGGAGTGGCCCGCTTTCAAATGGGTCACTATGTATGGAGGTATATACAGGGTGAGGCACCATGCAAGAACTTCCCACCCAGGTTTTATTCTCATGCAGGTTTCAGGTGATTAATCAAAAATCACTCGGACACTTCAGTTTTGTTTTTTGGGGGACACATTTTTCGGGTATTTCCACCCCCCACCTTCAAACCCCTAAGCAGGGGTGATAGCTACCTCCAAAATTTCAAATGGAAAAGAGGGCCGATACGTCATTATTTGATAGATAGGTATTTTTATGAAGATTATATTCTCAAAGTTTCAAGCTGCTACTATATTTATTATTATTTATGATTTTTGAATGAATATTATTTTCTTTTTTGTGGTAAACTGTGACGCCCGCATAAGGGTTAACAGGTAGGCGGTGAAAATACGACAAAAATGGTCCTTCGTTTACCTACCTCAAATATTTTCAAGATACCTCTTTCTTCTCTTAATAACATATTACACGAAACTTTTTACCTAAATAGCTGATAAATGGGACTTCCAACCATAAACTCATGTCAAATATTTTTGTCTTCTATGGTCTTATGGTCATTCTTACACAATTGTAGCTCACAGGTGATGTCTAGACAGACACAGCTTATTAGCTGTGGTCTAGACTTGTAGACTAGATGGAGCTGTGCTAGATGTTCAACATTATTGCAATACATATTAAATGCATGAACCTAACAAAAACAGCCAAAAAACCTTTAAGTGTCTTTTTAGTGTCTAAAGGGTAAAGCGTAAATATTTCATGATAATATTCCGCAAACCATCGATTCCACACAGCTTATTAGCTGCGTTTTATGAATAGGTATCAGAATATTTTCCATTCAAGTAAGTAGGTACACAGAAGAAACTATTTTTATTTTAGTTGCAGCTTTTGAGAGAAAAAGAGATTTTATTCTTCAAATTAAGAAACTTTTCTCAGGTAACTTGATTTATTTTCAAAAAAAAATAGTTTCCAGTTTTTATTCAAAATTAATTGTTCAAAATCCATGCATTGATGAGAATTCACATTATTAGTTCTCACAGATAATCGACGAGAGTAGACTTGGTTAATTTTGAAAGTTTTTGGGGTTATGTCTTCAAATTTTCTAAAAAATATACATAACTTTTCATTTTCGTACAGTAATTCTTATTCCTGTTTTTTTTTGTCAGAAATGTAATCTCTTCTTTTTCTTCTTATTCTTTCTTGTCAAATACAATCGCAACATGTTTTTAATTTGGAGTCCCACATTTGGAAACAAAATCAATATGAAAGCGGCCTAACACTTTGGCCAAATTTGACAATTGAAAAAGAAACTTTGTATATTTAATGAAGAAAAAAAAACACTCAATTTGATATCTCAATAAACTTCTCCGTGCATAATTTATCGGAAAGTATAATTCAGTGCAGAATCAAATGAAAACAACCGAATATCTTATTCAAGCCAAGCGGGTCTCTAATCACATGAAAGCCTGTACAGCGTAGTTATTTCGAAGGTTATTATAACCTACTCGATAATAATAATGGTATATTTATACCAACAATATTTACAGAAATATTTCAACCTACGCCAATGGTATCTGTTGAGATAAATTATGGAAATAATGCTAACCCCATGACCGTTGTATCCCAGAAGGCGGAGCTAAAGCGATACGCGAAGGGATCTGCGTTAACTCGTTTCCGCCAAGAGAGTGTTCCAGCTGGTTGTTATTTGAGCTGTGGTACGGGTGTGTACCAGAAAGTTATGAATATTTGAATGAGTGAAAAGATGTGTAAGTGGCGCCCCCTACCAGTTGGGATCATACCAAGGCCAGATTTGAATTTTGCGTGTCAAACCACCCTCATATACCAAATTTCAACAAATTAGCTTTAGTATTTCAAAAGTTATTTGAAGACTTGCAAAATTGAAATTTAACTTTAAAATCTGGGCAACCATGCATGGATGGGACACACTTTTGATCAGGCAACCCTATACTGTTGGATAGGGAATTGAATAAGCTTTCTTTAAAAAAAACAATCAAATAACAGATGAGAGTATACATACAACGCATGTCCACCTGTTTGTACCTGGCAACCTTATAGTTGTACCCAAAGGAAAGTAGTCAACCTATATAGGTATATTTTTCCAATTTTTTGTGCAATTATTCCAATTTATTTAATTATTTTCTTTCGACTTATGATCGATTTTCATCAACAACAAATGAAGGAAGTTAATAAAAAAAACCATTTAAGTAAATATTATTCAACAGTGAAGGCCCGTGATTTTGCTAGGCAACCCATGCGCGATTTATCGATGAAGAAATTATCTCACAAATAATCTTTATCATAATCAAATAACAGATGAGGGTAGATGTTTCTAATACCGTTTCTCGTACGTATCGTGATATCTTTCTATTTGGAGATATTCGAAAGACGGTTAGTCGGGACAAAAGTCTTAAATGTACAGGGTTATTGATTATAAATGCTCCCCCCCTCTAACTTTTTAATTTGACGGTTTAGAGAAAAGTGTTCCAAATAAAAGTTTCATGGTTGAAAATGAACTTTTTAAAACACCTGTTTTCACGTATACAGGGTGCTCCAAAAAATCTGGGCAAGGTCCAACTTTCTTATTTCAAATTGATACCCTATTTTTCATCTGATATTTGGATTCTCCTTTTAACTCTAAACATTTTCTTTGAAGCATATCCTATACCTAAGTTCAATGTATAAAATGATATTTGATATTTATTAATTGAATAATAATAATTTATTGTTGTGAAAATGTGAAATATATCTATGATTTCGAATTATTGACGCTCGTATTGACGAAAATGTCACGTCATCAAGTACTTTTGAAGTGTAAAAGTATCAAAGTATAAATAATTCGGCATTTGATTCAAAAGATTTTTTTTTTATATAAGACGTTATTTTATTCTTTGTTCATTTTTTGGGTATCAATTCAAAATCAGAGAAGTTCTGGTATATCCTACACACACAATTACGTCAATACTTCGAAAACATAGATATATTTCGATATTTTATAACAATGAATTAGTATTATTCAATTTATAAAATATCAAATATCTTTTTATACATCAAACTTAGCTATAGGATATGTTTCATAAAAAATTTATTTATTTATTTATTTTATTTATTTATTTATTTATTATTACTGGTACACTACAGAACTGAAAAGTTCCAAATGGTACAACACATAGTGATAAAATAATATAAAGTACAGTAAGAATATGGTAATGACAGCATAGTAATGAAACACAGTGAGAAATACAATACAAAAATGCAATGAGACAGAACAGAATAGTTGAAAACGTACTAACATCGGTATATAAAATATGATTTAAGAGACGATAGGCTGTTGTAAAAAATATCACAGTCAGAAAATTTTTTATTGTAGGAACTTTGAAGTCTATCAGAAAAATGTGTAAGTCCGTAATTGGTTCTATGAGGGGCCACGGAGAACAGAACGTTCCGCCTTGTACGTCTTGATGGAACCCGAACCGATATTGTCTCCAGCAGCGCGCTGCAATCCGTGAATCCATTTAGTAATTTGAACAGAAAACAGAAAATGATTATAATTTGAAGGAGAATCTAAACATCAAATAAAAAAATAGGGTATCAATTTGAAATAAGAAAGTTAGACCTCGCCCAGACTTTTTGGAACATCCTGTATATGTGAAAACAGGTTTTTTGAAAATTTCATCTTCAACAATGAAACTTTCATTTGGAACACTTTTTTCTAAAACGTCAAATTGAAAAGTTAGGTGGGGCGGCATTTATAATCAATAACGCTACTATAAAATAGTTTCGTATGACTCTTCCTTTTGGAATGGACGATTCGCACATTTTTTGGAAATATGAGAAATATAAGGATCAGTGAGTACCGATGCCATTGATGTTTAAAAAATCAAGCTACGACCTCTATCGATGTAGTAATCACCGATTAAAGACCGCCAATCAACATCCACTACGTCATAGAATACATGGGGGGTATGATTGAACGTTAACGTTAACTTAACTTATGCATTTCACCATGGTAACGCTGTTAGCAAATGGAACATTATCATTAGTAAACAAACTTAACAGTTAATATAACGTAAACGTTTAATCATAGCCCCCCTTTACCCCCTTTTCTATCTCCGTCTGGCGTATTGACTGTAATGACTCTGTCTCTCTCGAGAGGGTAAATTGGCTCCGCCCCGTTTACGATCATACGGTGAAATTTGCGTTTTCTTTTTCAATTATTTGGCATATTTTTGGGTATTTCGTGTTTTTTTTCGCTGATGACTTTCAAATATTGTCTAAAATACGTTTATAAAATTTCAAGTCATTTGAAAATGTATGCAAATTGTCCATCATTTGTACTTTTAAGTTAAACCCTAAAGAAGGTTATTACGTGATAGCTCCGATAAGGTGAAATCAATTCTAATGAAACTTGGACATCATATGCATTACCGAAGGACTGAGACTATAGCAATATTTCAATCTACTCTTGGAAGCCTGGGGCGGACCACTCCTACCATAAAATACCCCTGAACTTTAATAGTCATTTCTTTTTTATTGCAATTTTTTATTTAGGTTACTCAATAAATTTAGGTAGGTACTCTTCATTAAAATCAAAAAAATTAATCGTTTACAAGAAAAATGCACGCATGGTGTTGATCTACTGATCCTACAAAAGTATTATACCATTTTTGTTCATGGTCATCCGAGCCGGTCTCTTTCTTTTATTTAAGCAAACAACTGAACCAGTATAAAGTAAAAGAAAGAAGAAAACCGTTCCTAGCCACTGCTATTAGAGCCCTAGCGGGTAACCAAGAGGGCAAAAGAAGACACTTATCCTAGCCGCTTCAGTCAACATCTAGCGGGCATCCAAGAAGATAAATAAAAAAACGTGTCTAGCTGCTTGACTCAAGCTCAAGCAATTCTCCAAGTCGGCAAAAAAAACTGCCCACAGCCGCTCCAGTCAAGCTCTAATGGTTTTCTAAAAAGATAAAAAAAAGCTGCTTTTGAGTGAACCAACCCAACAAGTTAGCGGCAGAACAGGAACGTCTGGGTCTGGAAATAGCCACCCTGCTAACCAATTCTAAAAAGGACTCTATCAAGAAAAGCTGATGCTTACATCATCCAACGCAATAGCACGTTGGACCTTACTTTGGAAAATGTGAAGAGGAAATATTAGCGGGGCATACACGTACATGTGCTAACACATCAACGCGCAAACAAAAACGTCATGCATCAACGTGGACATATCTTGATCACAGACGGTGAGAAATGTTTGAAGACATGATTGCACTGATTGGTTTTTTTTTGTATGGCAGTTCGCAAAACGGTCGCATAAAATTGACTCGAACACTGCAGGACTCCTACCTGACTGTTCTTTCTCACGACATGGATGTTTTAAAGCACACTCATAAACGCACGTTGTTGTACTCAGGTTCTGACGAAGTTCAAATACGACGTACTTTTTGAATGCACATACATGTACGTGGTCAAAAAAATGACCATAAACGGACGTTTTTGGATGCGCGCTGATGAATGCACGTACTTGTATTAAGTCATCTGCGTCCGTGTATGCCCCCCTATTCCAAGATGTTAGGATCGGATATCCAGCAGCACAGATATTGTTTGGTGAATCACTTGGAGCAAATAAAATTGAAGTAGAAGAAGCCAAAAAATGCTCGAAAAAATGGAGGAGCAACCTATACAATTGGATGAGCAGATAGCACGTATAATCAAGATGGACATGATGCTTCAAGATTTCACTCATGAGGTTCTGAACATAAAACAAGCACTGGACAGCAGTCAGACCTAGTCGAGATACGAAAGCCTTGGAAACGGTGTAGAAGGACAGGGGAGCCTGATATAACAGCTACATGATGGAATCATAGGCAGGGCAACGTCACTTGACATGGAATACTTGGTGCCTTTTGGACAGCAAGAGAAAAATACCTGAGAACTATGGAACACCCTGAAAGCAAAAATGAACAACGTTCTAGCAGCCGCATCAAACGCAAACTTGTAGTATCAATCATACAAATTCCATTATTTTACTGGAAGATACGAAGATTGGCCATTTTTCAACGATCGATCCTCCAAATTTTGCAGGAAAACATGGGAATCAGTAGAGTCGAAAAAGTGCAATAATTGCTAAAAGTAGAATTCCGGTAATTCACGTAACATGATGGCGATTGGTGAGGCAAACTATGAAGCAGCATGGAGTCTACTGAAATCCAGATATAACAACGAATCACGTTCAAACAGGTAGAATTTTGATCTTCACGCCTGTCTTCGGTAAAAATGCATAAAGTCTAAAAAACTTCCATGATATCACAGTCGAGTGTCTAGAAGCTATAAAAAAATATGGGATTCGACATTTCATGCTTTTTATGCTTAGTCTCACACCACATGGGTGAGGAATGCACAGATAGATCCAAGTGCAGAGTTCGTTAACGCCCACAGCTCATCCAAGTTCTACAATCGCTCAAGAGCGTTAACCACGCCACTGACCAGAACCAAGAAGAAAATCAATCCGCAGACAAGAAAGAAGTTCTGCTAGCAACAGCGATAGTGTCATGTCAATCAAACAATGGAGTAATTCAACTTCTAAGACTCCTGCTCGACCAAGCAGGTTCATCACAAGCTCAGTTACTGAACCTACCTCGACAAAAAGTCTCAGCAAAGATTACAGGATTAGCTGAAACTAAGTAGCCATAAATCTGAACGCACAGATACTAGTACTTCCAAAAATAACGCAGCAGTTACCCACACAAATTACCAGACGTGAACAAAGACCTGTGGCGTGACGAAATGTTGGTAGACTCAGGATTCCACAAATCAAGAGCACTAGGTATACTCTTGTCTGGAGCCGAGGAATATGGAAAAATCACTCTAGAAGGTCTCAAGACCAAAGAGGGATTGGACAAGACAGCGAATTTGGATGGTTTTTGTCAGAGCTGATAACAAGTGAACAATGCAGAAACGCCAAACTATCAGCATGGGTGCATATAACACCCAAGGCAGGCCCCTATTTAAATACCTAGTTCGTTGGTTTCACTCACACCCTTACACTCAACCAAATAATAAGGGGGAGATTTTGTGCTTGTAATACCAAATCCTGGATCAAAACCATGTTGTCTTTATAATAAACAAAACGTTTCTCCATGGCAATCGAAAATATATATGCCTATTCAACACATGATGGTTATAGGTGTCATCATTGTTGTCATTTTGTATAAGTGAAGTGTCAAATAACACACTAGTGTGTCATAATCCATAACTCACTAGTCACTATTGAGTGATGGATTATAACTCATTTTTCCGTGGCAAACAAACAAACGACCAAATAAAAAAAACCTATTTTGACCAAAATGTAAACATGTCAGTGTCTAGACATTTTGACACTGAAATTTATATTCCATAATTATTATCCTGCTTCTCTGAAGATGGCTTCCATAGTTCCACTTTTCAAGTCTGGGATATGGATTGTCCTTCAAATTTCAGGCCAATCTCTCTTCTGCCAACTTTGAGCAAAATTATTGAAAAGGCAGTAAAAACTAGAAAGGTGAGCTTCCTCACTGCCCTTAAAATACGGACTCCTACACAGTTCGGATTTCAATCTGGGATCAGCACAGACGATGCAATTTTTCACTCACTGGAGGAACTCTATTGCTTCGAAAGATGGAAGTTTATGGATTCAGAGGCACATTCCACCATTGGATGAGATCTTACCTCTCACACAGAACTCAGAGGGTCACGTTTCAGGAAACAGTCTCGTGAGAGAAAAAAATCTTGACTGGCATTCCACAAGGATCAGTTCTTGGCCCCCTTTTGTTTCTGATATAGGTGAATGATCTAACTACAGTTGTCAAGCATGGTCAATGTTCATCATTTGCCGACGACACAACTCTGTTGTGGCACCATAAAGATACAACCATCCTGAAGGGTATGGTTGACCACGACCTTGCTGCTGTGTGGGGTTGGTGTGACTCAAACTGCCTCTCATGCAATGTGTCAAAGACTAATGTCAAGCAAGCACTTCAGATCCAACACCATCAATAATATCTCAATTGGAGGACAAGCGGTGAAGAACACAACAGAAATTAAATTTCTTGGATTGCTCATTGACAACAGGTTGAAGTTCGAGTCTCTTGTTTTGGGTGTTTGCAGTGAGCTGTCTCGGGAAGGTTATGCGGCTCGTTTGGTGAAGAGAGAACTGGGTGCATCGATAGCCAGGAATGTGTATCTCTGTCTCGTGGAGTCTAGGATGAGAATTTGCTTTTGGGGCTCATGCTCCGTGGGACTGTTCAACAGTATTTTCAAAATACAGAAGAGAGCGATCAGGTTTCTTTATGGCTTGAATCGAAAAACGTCCTGTAAGCCAAACTTCAAAAAGCAAAGAATCCTCACACTTCCCTGTCTCTTCATATTGGAAAAATCGTGCTTGATGCACAAGAAGTACGCCCATATAATTCATTCAGCCTCCAATAAAAGAACACGCAGCTCCCACCTCATAAATCTCCCTATCCCGACATCGTCTTTTCTCAACTCCTCGATATTTTATGACAGCAAGAAAGATCATCAATCAACTGCCCATTGAATTAAGAAGAATCCGAGTAGCAAGGGTATTTGGGCGAATATTCCACTCATGTGCAAAAAATCCCATAAGAGCAGTTGAATTTTCGGAGGCTTACAGCGATAACACCAAATCGAAAATACCACTCTGTCATGGCAACAACCAGGTTGTCAGGGCAATCGATATGGCAACGACCATTTTTTGATACAAATAACCACGTTGTCAGGGCAATCAACATGGCAACGCAAATTTAGTGAAGTTATATTCTAGAATTCTTGAAATATTCTTCTAAATACCATTCGTGCTTTAAAATTAACCGGATAAATTTTCGCTCATGCGTGTTTTCTCTACAAATTTTGAGAAAACACGCATTCGTGAAAATTTATCGGTCATTTTTAAGCACTCGTGGTATTACCTTCGATAACACCAAATCGAAAATACCACTCTGTCATGGCAAGACAAATAACCAGGTTGTCAGGGCAATCGATATGGCAACGACCATTTTTTGACACAAATAACCACGTTGTCAGGGCAATCAACATGGCAACGCGAATTTAGTGAAGTTATATTCTAGAATTCTTGAAATATTCTTCTAAATACCATTCGTGCTTTAAAATTAACCGAATAAATTTTCGCTCATGCGTGTTTTCTCTACAAATTTCACTCGACCTTCGGTCTCGTGAGATTTTGAGAAAACACGCATTCGTGAAAATTTATCGGTAATTTTTAAGCACTCGTGGTATTACCTTTGAAAAGTCAAGTCCTTACTTCTGAATCACAGCGTGGATGAATGTTTTTCAACCAGTCTCGGGTCTCGCATGAGTGCATGCTTTGCTTATCTGGATATGCCCCTTTTTCTGATCCGTTGGAGTCATTGTGCTCGGTGATCGTGATTATATGTAAAATCAATCCTTTTTTAAAATGTTTGTTTATTTGTTTTTACTTGTCATTATTAGGCTAATTTCGCTTTGTCAATAAGTATTTTTGTACTTGGACAATAAAGCTTATTTTGATTTGATTTGATTTGATCTAATAAAAAAATGATTTCCTCCATTTGTTGGATGAAACATTGTATGCCTCCCAATCGGTCGTAGATGGAGCTGCCACCTTGAGCGCCTGAGTAGTTTCAAGTCTTGTTGCGTTAGTTCATTTGTGATACTGACGCGCGATTCTTGAACGTGAGAGAAGAGAGCATCCCCGGGAGCTCCGTGCATATTTACAGATGCTATAGCGTGTGTTGGCACCAGGGTGCAGAAATCAGCTAGGCTTTGAAAAAAACATTCATCTATAAATACTAGCCGATTTGAACACTCCGACTAGAGTTTTGAAACCAGTGCGCTTTCGTAGTGGCATGTTGTGAGTGGTGGATATAATACAGATGCTAAAGGATGTCGACACCGATTTTAAGTAACGACATGCCCTTGCAGAAAAAGATTAGGTGACTCATTATTAGTTTAAACTAACCCAAACTTTTATTTTATCAAGGCGAATCAACAAAATAGATATAAAATAATATTACTTATACACTAATGACCAAATCCATGTCCTTTGGCGTTTGGTTGGTTCTTTGTGATGTTATACATCAGGTTTCTAGTTCTTTTCTTTCCTTTTGTTATCTCTATTTTCGACGGCCATCCAGATTGAATCCTACGAGACCCGCAAGACAATCCCTCACGATTTTTTCTTCGGCTGATGGCAGTTGGTTGAACCTTAATTTTCCTGCCTCTGGATAGGGACTGTTCATTAACTAACGTGCAGAAATCAAACAAATCTGATGAATTTTCAATTTTGTTGAGATTATTGTTGAATAGTCCCAGCATTTTCTTCAAATGACTGCTTTGGTTGGAAGTGATTATATGCCTTATGTTTTCTATGTTTTTCTCAAATCTATCCAGTTTTTCTTCACAATTTTCGTTATTTGAAGAACCTTTCGAAGATTCTTGTACATAAAAATCCATTTTAGTATCAAAGAAACTCTCGTTGGATGAGATTGGTCGTTCAAGCGTGTTTGTATTGTTTTCCGTGTTGGTTTCGATATTGGTATCGGTCATGGTTTTAAAAAATGACTCGTCAATGTCTGGCCCTTCTGCTAGTTTCGCCAGTGAAATCCTATCAGCAAAAGTTAGTTTGGGGCAATTTCTTAAATAGATGTGTTCCTTCATTTCAACTGCACACAGGTGCTTACAGAATGCCCCTCCTTGTCCTTGTGGACAGTAACACATTTCAATATCAGTATGAACTATGTATACAAAAAATGTATTGGAGGAAGTGACATTATAAGTATTATCTGTCAACTTCCTTACTTGTAACTCCTTTGCTTCTACCTCCACATATCGTAAAAATGATAGATACTTCGATCTGACGGACTAATATGCCCATTTGCTAACATTTTTATTACATCTTCCTCCTCTGATGCAGATGCGATCAAGCACGTCTCATGATAAATTTTAGCTGCTGCAGGAGTAAGACCTTGGTGAAAATATTTCAGAAAAGCTGTTTTGGTCTCTTCGCTCATTCTAAGATAACTATACGCTTCGGCGACGTGTACGGCGTGATTATGATGTGCCTCAATCTATAATAGAGATAATTTTTAGAGCATCTATCCAGTGCATTCGATAAAAGTATCTTATTTAAAAGTTTATTTAACAAAAAAATATTTTTAGTTTTGTCTATCGCTTAAAATCGGAAACTATAGCCTCCAAAATCATGATGTTATCCCACCTTTATGGTTGCGTTAAAACCCTCCCTCATCCAAACGTCTTTCTTCCTGGTATCAACGGTGTTTTTCCTAACTCGAATCACCAAGCTTGCAGAACAATTATTATGATTTCTATTGCGTAAACGGCTGCTATCAAGAGATTTGTTCCTTTTAGAATGGTGGCACACATAATCTTTGCGTAAGACAATTTTTGTTACTTTTGGATATGTACGATTAACAATCCAATCTGTTTTGGTCTCCGTTGAATACTTCTGCAGCCAATCGTTACAAGCTGATTCATAGTCGCCAGAAAATTTTGTTTTTAATTCAACACTGTATTGGCTGTCATCAACAACCGCAAATGAGACTATTTTACACAAAGGATCAATTCGTTGTAAAGATAAGCAAACATTATTTTCATGCTGCTCCATTTTGAAAACTTCTACTTAACTTCGTAATACACCCAACAAACGAATTCGAAACAGCGAAAACTTATATAATAACTAACTATGGCGTCAGATGGCGTTTGCCGCGTTCATTTATCATCAGTAAAGTTGTACTAAATGTACTAGTTGTACTAAAATGTCTATTATTGTACTATGATGTGATGTCATTCAGTTATTTACAAGATTTTTTTGGGTATTTCGCCACACCCTATCAAATATCAATCAAACTAGTGTTTATACACCGGATCTTCTATATTACCTGAAAAAAGTCTATTAGTGAATAATAAAACCTATCAATATCAAACGTTTCCGAAACGAATCTGCTTCCGTCGTCAGTGAAAACCTAAAAATGGAACAATTAACTCAAATTCTAAAAATATAGTTCGTTTTTTTTTGTAGTGAAATTGACTTTTTCGTGTTTTTGGCACAAAATGTCACTTTTACTGACATTGAAGTGTGTGGTGTTGATTGTTTAACTTTACATGTGTTCAGTATTTATAATTTACTTTTTCGGGCTATGTTTAATTTCTTAATAAAGGTAACCATGTATTACTTTAATTTACAGAGCAAGTTGCTAAACATTCATTAGAATTTAACATAATATATGCACTTTCTTTAAGTTTACGTTTTTTAGAACATGGCTTCTTTGCTAAGATTTTTTAATTATAATATTAATACATGGTTACCTTTATTAAGGAATTAAACATAGCCCAAAAAAGTAAATTATAAATACTGATAATATGTAAAGTTAAACAATCAACACCACACACTCCAATGTCAGTAAAAGTGACTTATTGTACCAAAAACCCGAAAAAGTCAATTTCACTACAAAAAACGAACTATATTTTTAGAATTTGAGTTAATTGTTCCATTTTTAGGTTTTCACTGACGACGGAAGCAGATTTGTTTCTGAAACGTTTGATATTGATAGGTTTTATTATTTACTAATAGACTTTTTTCAGGTAAGATAGAAGATCGGGTGTATAACCACTAGTTTGATTGATATTTGATAGGGTGTGGCGAAATACCCAAAAAAAATCTTGTAAATTATGGATGCGCCACAAAACTACAGAGCATATCTACTTGACAGTCATTCAGTTACTTATATGCTTATGAAAAGTTTTGAAACTTGAAGATTTTTGAAGATATCGCCCCACCTTGAGAACAAATTGGGGTAGTTTTCAATTTTTTAACAAAATTGACCCTTATGGAACTTGGTACGAATAAAATACATACTTTTAAAAATTAAATTTCTAAGTTACCTTGTTATTTAACGAAATAGCTTGCAGTTAATTGAAGTTTCAATAAGTGATTTTTTTCATGTTTAAGGAATTTCAATATTTTTAGTGACTAACGACAGTAAACCCAGTGTTCAATTTCCAAACATGGAACTTTCAATAGAAGTTGAAACGAACGCTAAATAATTTTTTATGAATAACTTCAATTAACCCAAACTTCCCCAATAACTACCAGTGACATTAATTTGTGCGACCACACGAAATACATCACTCACAATAAAAGTTCAGAAGAGCATGTTTTAAGCATTATTTATGATATGGCATTTTAGCATTTTATTTATTTAATTATTTTTACATTTGTGTTTTTCATTAATTGCAGAAGCGGTAATAAATTGATTAGTTAAATTGCGTCATTCGTCTATGTTTCCCAGAAATAAAAATTGTTAGTAGGTACCAGTACCTATGGGATAGCGTGTAGAGAAATACCCAAATAATTCAGGTAACATTATGGACCCGCCACAAAATTACAGGACATATTATCTACATCAAATCTAATCACGCTTATTGATTAATTTCGTTTATTGACTAATTATGTATATCCTCTCAATCTCTTGACAAACCAGCTATACCGCACTTAACTTGAGTGTAAACAACCGTAGCATCTGTAAATAAATATCCACTACGAAAGCTCACTGGTTTCAACACTCTAGTCGGAGTGTCCAAATCGGCTAGTATTTGTAGATGAATGTTTTTTTCAAAGCCTAGCTGATTTCAGCACCCTGGTGCCAACACACGCTAGCATCTGTAAATATATGCCTCCCGGGCACTGTTTTCTGCGTCCACGGTCCCCGGTACAATCTATTCATGATTTATTTTTGTAAATCATGGATGCGCCAGAAAACTACAGAGCAATCTATTTATATTCTTGAACGGTAGGGAACATGAGGGTTAGAGGTCAATGAGGAGAGCCAAGTCCCTAGGAACACCGTTGCCGGTTTGAGGAATCAATCAAAACGCAGGAAATTTTGACAGATTCTGTGCTCATCATTACCACACCGTTTTGTATTCTTAAAATTGAAAATTTGCTTATGTCATTGTCAATCGGTTTACGAAATTGCAGACTTTTCAACTGGAAAAGTGTACTGTTCAGCTACTTATCATATTTATGAATTATTGAGAATAAGGTTTTTGTTAAGATTAGAAAGGTCTACAAAATGAAACTCTAGCTTTACTGGACTATATGCAAAAAAAAATGAATTTGTTTGCAGGACCAAAATAAAATCTGTCCAGCTTGTGCAAAATGATCATATTTTATTTTATCATTGTGAGACAAACTATCAAGAGTATAGTGTTTTGAGTTTATTTCATGATTTTCCCTAACAATTTTTTTTTTCATGCTGGAATGACATTTTTGCTTTGGGGTACAGGGTTAAATTCAGAGTATCTTTGAACTTCTAGTATTTAAATTACCACTTGCCACCACTACTTCAAACAAAAGAGAAAATCACCTGGAAAAAATAGTAGGATTTTGTTTTATAGGCTTATCTTATGTTTTTTCGGTCGCTGATTTCGAATTTATCACGTTTAACCAAAAAATCTCACCGGGAATACCGGAAATTTTGAAAAATTTGCGCCTTAAAATGATATTTTGAAAAAATATAATGAATCTGTTCAATAAAAAGCCATAGTCACTATTAATTTATTAAAGTGAGACAGAAAATCTAAAAACACTTGAAGATTCACAAAAAATTTTGGAAGAAACTTCCAAACCGCATAAAATATACAAAACTCAGAGCTGCAATATTACAAACTCTTTCAATCAACCCAATTTTTCACAACCAAGTTTATTCGGCGTCGTTTCACAGCTCTTGAAGGACCAGGCTCATGAGAGGTCTCACTCTCTGGGCTAAAATAACACTACTTATTAGCTTCTGAAACGAGAATAAAAACTTCCAGTCCAGTTACTTGATGAAAAAATATCCAATTCACATTTTTTTTCCTGAAGAGACAAAAAAGTCAGCCTTAGACTACTAAGCGTTGTGTTACACATTTGGGGGAAGAGAGGGTGAAGACAGAAATATAAGCTTGGTTCGCGAGTCGGTTACGATCCAGTTCCGAACCAATAATGCGCAGTTCGTGATATTTTATCAACTGCGCTTGCGAATCAGTTCTGAATTGGTTCGGAACTGGTTCGTAACCGACCCGCGAACAAAGCTATAGTGTGATAAATGGAGAGAAAATGGCTGGAGAATCAATAGCTCATCTATCAAATCTTCAGAGTTTTTGTATCAAACTTTTCTAAATTTACTTGCTCATAGTCATTTTCGTCATGCTCCAGGTCCCGGATATCTTCGTCCAGAGCGTTTTCACAGATGTTGTTGCATTGAAGGCACATAACTGAACATCGCAGCACGCTCTTCCGGCAGCTGCATGTTCCCCGGCAACCTTTCTTGCATTTGCAAGATATGATCTCAAAAATCTCTGGGTGCCTATTCTGGGACCGATAGAACGGTCATATCGAGAGAAAGAGAGAGACAGTACACGAAGAATAATATGGAGGTGATCGTTTATCTCTCTCGTATGACCGTTCTATCAGTCCCAGAATCGGTACCCTGCTGGAAAGGGAGGCATAGAAGTAGTGACTGGAGTAAAGCCTTCGTGTGTTCTTTTCCAGACCCATTTTTCAGGTCTTAGTTCGTTCCCCTGCCAAAGTTGTACTTGATGTTGTGTGCGATACGATTGCTGTTCTGCTACGGCTTTGGTAGAAGGCAAATTTGTGATACAATGCGTGCTGTTATACGAGGTTCCAATGAAAGTTTTATATCTCAAGGCATTTAAAGTTGAATTTGCAGCACTGCAGCCATAAAGGCGAAGTAAAAATTGATTTTCCGCGTTTGGATGCTTTTTTCATGTTCTATAAAGTTCTATGGGGGCGGGGCAGTCCTGCCCCTGCCTGGCTTTGCCCTTGAAGCATTTCATTGTAATCTTTTTTATGTTTCAAACATGAATAAAAATCAATCGAGAGACTCAATTTTGTTATTCGAGCCACCATCATCAACTTGTTTTTTTTTTTTAATTCGGTAAAATGACCCCATAAACTGGCCATCTCGAGTCCCTGAATGTAACATCAATGAATGTCTCCAATAGTCTCCATATTATGGGGTTTTATTTACAAAGGCTTGTATCGGACCAGGCCACACAATTCAGATGATCTGTCCATAAGAAAATTGTTGTGAATCCACAAAAAGTTCTTAATATTCTTTGAATTTCTTGAAGTAGATTTCCAGGATAAAAACGTATAGTGAGGAAATCATCCTCGAGAAACATAAAAAAGAATGCAATATATCATTTGAAAGTAATTAAAAAATGTCCTATTATCCTCTCTTAGATGTTGATATAAGCACCTGCAATAGGCCTCTGAATATTAATAGCATCTACAATAGCATCTACCCACGTCTTTCTTGTGGATTGTTTTTCATCAATTGCAGGTAGAAGGAGAACAATAATTTTTCTCTTGAGTTCAACAGCAATGTTCATTGTTCGTCGCGCGTCTGCTTCGCTGCATCTCAGCGCGCAACTTTGATGATGAACTAGCGCCTTTATGCGTTCAAGCATTTTGAGATGTAGGTCATTCGAAAAGATATATTTAAAAATCAGATATTTTCAAAAAAAACGCTATTTTTTCAAAGAAAATGTACTTCCGGTAAGATTTTTTGGTGGGAACTGATAAATTCGAAGTCAGCGACCCAAAGAAATAAGATAAGCTTATGAAACAAAATCTCACCATTTTTTCCATGCAGGTGAACCCTTTATTAAATTTCCATTGCCTAGACTATACATAGTTGGAAGCAAAAGGATCTAAGACCGTTTTTGAAATTATTTTTTCAAGCGGACAAGACGATTTTTTTTTTATTTTTCCAGAAACTACCGGAGACAATTATATCAAATTCTCGTTATTAACCGATTTCAATCTTTTTTTAAGAATGCCAAGTTTTGAAGGGTCTACTACAGGACAAATTTTGAAATGTTTATTTTAATTTTTAGGGCATATTACGGTACTTTTTCGTGATAGAAAATTACGAATTTTTATTAGCGATTTTTTTATTACATAAATGAATACGCCATTGGATTTGGAGTGCTTCCAAATAGCTGTGACCAAAATTTCGAAAAAATATATTTATTAATAACAAAGTTACGACAACTTGAAATTCCTACATTTTCCAAGTCAACGGTCACAAAAGAACATCCTGCATCAACAGTTGCCATGGAGATGGAGTTACTTGTTGCCACTACTTAGTGTCGATGTTAAATCACCTATTTATTTTATGTTTCATCATAGTGTATTCGTTTTTTTTCTTTTTTTTTTTTGATTTCTCAAAGAAAACAATATTGAACCTATCAAACCAGAATTTTATTATTTTTTATTAAAAAAATCCACTAGTTCTTTATTGTAATGCAAATGTAATTCCGTTGATTTAATTAAATGTTATGTTATTTTGAACATCTCGTTATTCAATTTGTAGTTCATTGTAACAGGTAATAAAACAAATTCAATTTCCATGGCAACTGTTGATGCAAGGTATTTTTTTGTGACCATCAGCTTAAATTTATTAAATTTATGAATTTCAAGTTGTCGTAGCTTTGTTATTAATGACTATATTTTGTTGAAATTCTGGTCACAGCCATTTGGAGGCACTCTGAATCCAGTGGCGTAGTGATTAATTTATTATAAAAATCGCTTATAAAACTTCGATATTTTTTATCACGAAAAAGTAGTGCAATATACCTTGAAAATTGAAATAAACATTTCAAAATTTGTCCTGTAGTAGACCCTGAAAAACTTGACATTTCAAAAAAAACTGGTTGAAATTGGTTTAAAACCTGAAATTTCACGGAGGTGTTTCCTATCTGAATGGGTCACTCTGTAGGTATGGTTTTTTTCTGTTAATTTTTAGGTTTTAATAAAAACAACGATAATCATCGCAAAATCAGAAAAAATAGGCAACTGTACTTTTTTCAAATAGGATAACCTCTATTTCTTCTTGAGATTAAAGTCCCCCACCATCGATCTATATGTTATGGAAAACTAAACAAAGGAAAAGTTCGAAAATTTGACGGTATGCTAATATCTAGAGGGGCAATCAAACTAAAATAATCCCAAGATTAGATTTTAAATAGAGCACCCTATACACGGTGTCCCGGATAAAATTAACTACATGAATATTTTAGAAACGGTAAAAGATACGTCGCGTCGGTCGCTTAAATGGAAGAAAAGCCACGTATATGAATGCCAAAAAAAACCTTTTTTTTATTTTGAATCAAAAACATCATGTAGCTACAGGGTCTAAAAGGAAAATGTTTATTTTTAAAAACCACAATAGTTTGCTTATTATAAAAGCTAACATTTACAAATTTTCAGGATATGGGTAAGAGGAACGATTCTGAAACCGTCTTCAAAAAAAATGTAGGTCCACTGTGTTGCGCCCGGCCGAGGCCAACTTTTGTTTTTGTTATGAGCGCCATATCGTATTTCTCTATTTTCAAAATTCTTATCAAAATTGTTTTTTTTTTAAATATGGCTCCCATAAGAGAATGGAAAGTTGAATTTGGCTAGAGGCCATATCAACATAGAATCGTCGTATCCTCTTACCCAGATTCTGAAAATTTGAAAGTGTTAGCTAATAATAAGCAAAATATGAATTTAAACTCTACATGTTTATGCCTAATCTTGTTGTTCCCAGTTTGGAATAATAACAGTTTGGTACTGTATAAACCTGCTAGCAAAATATGTATCGTTGATTTTGAATGTCTTGTGTTGCTGACATGTTATTATTATTTGTGATCACTATTTTATCGAGTTTTAATATTTTAATGTTTTGATCAATGTGGTTCGTGCTATTTACTTGTCAATTTGTTGTATACCTTTTTAATCTTAACGGTGAGTTTTTTTAAGATGTTAATACTTTTGTAATATGTTTTGTGGTTCATTATAGCCTGATGAAGACATGAAACAAATGTCGAAACGTAGCTGATAGATAAATAGAGGTTTTCCATCGCACAACTGTCCATTATTCCCACGAAAAACCATTTCCACATTGAGACTATTGGACGAGAAAATTCATCATTATTATTGTGAATTGTGTTGGTTCTGAGTTTCTAAGGCAATCTGAGCGTACTTACTCATGTTTTTTTTGGTTACGAATTGTGTTGATGAATAATTTCGACTTGTTTTTGTCATTTGACGAATTGCGGGCGTACACATTTAGTTCACGCGTTGCAAGATGGTGTAAACGGGCAGGAAGCAAGCATTGGTCCTACCGTACTATCCCCACCAGCTTGGTCCTATCGGACCGAACTAAACGAGTTATCGATGTAAACTAGGCTAGTCAAAGCATAAAAATTGAAGTCATTTTCACTACTGTCATTTGTCTTTCAAAACTGGCAATACATCAGTGGTATGTTGACATTGATTTGTTTTTCTAACTTCCAAATTCGCCACAAAATCAACTCAAAAATAGTGAAAATTGAAATACACAGACAAACGCTTGTCAACAACACCATATTCACTTTCCACAAGTTCCAGGTTCCCACTCACGTTCCACTCCACAAATCGATAAACAAATGACTGTCGAACATTATTACGCCTGCGCAGTTCCATTCTCGTCATAGTTTTAGTCTTAAAAGATGAAAATTACCAACTCTCAAGGTCAGTAGTTATGCTTATGATTATGATTACGACTGCGACATGTTGTATAAACGGGTACATAAGAAAACCTGCTTTCAACTTTTGTGATTATGACTATGATTATGATTATGACTATGTAAATGTTGTATAAACCCAGCATGAAAATCAAGTATTTATGTATTTATTACATTTTGCAAAAATGAATTCAGATTGTGAAGAAAATCGGGATATTCCCGAAAATATCTTACAACGAGCGGCAGAAGTGAGTGCAGATTTATTACCAGTGAAATCCAGGTTGAGATATGAACAAGAATATCACAGTTTTACCGAATGGCGGACTCAGAAACGAATCAAAATTGTGAGTGACGATTTTCTTTTGGTATATTTTTCTGAAAAAGCCAACACTATGAAATCCTCCACTTTATGGAGTCGATTCTCTATGTTAAAGAGTTGTTTGGCAATAAAAGAAAATACTCACCATCAATATCCAAAAACGATTGCTTTTTTGAAACGACAAGCTGTAGGATATATACCAAAGAAATCCAAGATTCTTACAGCAGAACAAGTAACCAAATTTTTATGAGATGATTTAATACGTTTTAGTTTAGATGATGTGGAAGATAATGGGCGTTTCCTTGTCGTGTTCTTACGAGATGGAAAAACTCACAGGTCAAGAAGTTTTACCATTACCAATGAAAATTGCAAATTCGATCCCTGTACAATTTACCGTAAATACGCAGATCTCCGCCCTAAACATATGGAGAGTAGAAGATTATTTGTTGCATACCGAAACCAAAGATGTTACGCTCAACATGTTGGGTGCCATACTATCAGTGGTATTCCAAAACTTGTTGCAAAATACTTAAAACTAAAAAATCCCGAAGAATATACCGGACATGGGCTAAGGCGTTCTTCGGCAACCATGTTGGTGGAAAGCGGCGGTGATTTGCTCACTTTGAAAAGACACGGAGGATGGCTTTCTTTCAATGTAGCAGAAGGATATATAGAAGAGTCCATACAAAGAAAAATTGAAGTATCACGGAAGTTGTTTAGCCCTTGTAACTTGGAAACTACAACATCTGTAACAGTCAATCAAGAGAACCAAAGCACACACGAACACTCCGCTTCAACATCTTTAGCAGAGTCTTTAGTTCAACAAAAAGAAATGCAAAAGGGATTGAGCTTCAACAATAATACGAATTGTACAATAAATATTACTATTAATAAAAACGTTTCTGTCCAAAATTAATTTTCTTAGAATTACCTACTTGTATTTTTTTTGTTAATTTGAGTTGTATGTACTTACATTTTTACTGTTTTAAAAATAAAAATAAATATTCCCGATTTTCTTAATAATTTTTTGCGATATTTTTTGTTTATGTTGATTTCAGGTACCTAAGTATAATAAAAAATATCGTTCATCACTCGTCCAGAAATGGATTTTCCGTTCTTGCATAACTTCCCGTGTTCGTCACGCGCGCACGAAAAAATCCTCATTTCTGTACTGGTAATAAAATATACTATTACAGTGATGGTTTGGGTTAGTCTTAAAAAGTTGACTTTTTCCTCATTTCGTCAATTGTGTGATCATGTGACGGAAAAGTAACGTAGTACATAATATTAAACGGTTGTAAATTTCGGTAAACAATATTATCTAATAAAATTGTAACGTGAAAAAAAAACTGGACAAGATGAATTTTTCAAAGTTTGTCAATGACGGTCACCTGAGTGTGAAATTGGAAAAATCGGAAATTTCCCAATGAGGTTTTTGTACAATAGGGGTGATGTTTTTGAATTGTGCTACAACATATAATAATCATAATTATTATACTCAAATTGTACAGGGTGTTCACAGATAGATGGACCCCCCTCAACTTTTCAATTTGATGTTTGAGAAAAAAATGTTTTCAATGAAAGTTTGATGGTTCGAAATGAATTTTGTGAAAACAATAATTTCACATATACAGGGTGTTTCATAACTTCTGAGCAAATTTTTTTAATTGATTTTTGCATTCTCTCAAAAATACATTTCATACCCTATATCCAAATTCAACCAGTGAGAAGATATTAACACAGTATAAACACTTACCAGTAATATATCTCGTGACGTAGCTTACATTTGGGCTGGTGACCTTCATAACTGTTCGGTTGGGAGAACTCCCAACCGACGACGGTAGCAGTCCAGTACCGTCCGTTTTTTATATGACAAACATATACCTTTACCTACCTATTTAATAAGAGACGCCTATGGTTGCTATGAATAATATGGAAAATATTAAATTTGACAAGCGGGCTCAATCAAGGTTACCGGTTACTCGGGCGATTTATGAATGAACGACACTGGACATATAATATACTGGTTAGTGTTTATACTGTGAAATTAACGTCAGAAATTTTTCGAGCATATTTTTAAATGTATGGTATATTCATATATCTATTAATAACTATATGGGAAGCAATTATACACGCTTGAAGCCAGGATGAGATAGAAGATCCCGCTATACTGTATATTTTTCGCATAAATCTATCGTTTTCTATCGCGAGGGGACGGTTCCTCGCGATAAAAAAGGATAGATTTATGTGAAAACCAAGCAAAAACTATACAGTACGGCGGGATTTTCTATCTTATCCTGGCATCAAGCGTCGCTCGTTGTTCAAATGGGACGGTTCTCATATAGAGTTGATAGATATACCTATGGGTATATTATCCGGAAACCTTGGAAACAAAGAAGCTGTTATTAGATGTCAACTTGTCAAGAAAGATTTGAACATGGTATACTGCGAAGAGGAAAATTTGCAAATATTCTCATTATACATACAGAGTGACTCAGTTTTATCCTACAATATTTTTAATTCAGATTAATTAAAATGAAAAGTTTAAAAAATGTTTGGTTTCTTTTTAGAAGCTTTTTTAAAAGTGGAGATAACCCCTATTGTTTGAGTGGTTTTGGTCATGGTTCGAGAGGGTATTTCGTCGCCTTTCAGAATAATTGTCCATAGAATTAAAAATATTCATTTTAATTATTAGAATCTGAATTTCAAATATTGCCAGATAAAACTAGAGCACCCTCTATGAATAAATCGAATATTTAAAAAAATTCCTCTTTGCAATATACCATGTTCAAATCTTTTTTGAGACATTGACATCAATCAACAGTTACTCCGATTCCAATAAGGTTTCCAAATAATACCATAAATTTCAAAACATGCTCGAAAAAATAGCAAATTTCTGATGTTAATATCTTTTCACAGGTTGAGTTTGGGTATAAAGGGTATGCAAAATGAAAAATGTTTAGAAGAATACAAAAATCAAACGAAAGATTGGGTTGTTATTTGAAATTAGAAACTTTAACCACGCCCAGAAGTTCTGAAACACCCTGTTTAAGTGAAAACATTGTTTTCACAAAATACATGTAGATCCATTAAACTTTCATTTGAAACATTCATTTCCCAAACATCAAATCAAAAAGTTAGTAGCATCCTACCAACTCCATTTAGCTGTTAACACCCTGTACATGAGAATTCTCTTCATAACTTAGCCTCACGATTTTTTTTTTTAATTTTATTATTTCCGGGATTAGCGGCCGTTGAATGAGCCAAATTTGGGTTGATTTCAGAAAGTTGATTTGCTCTCTGTTCGGGTTCTGTTGATGACGTATTGCGGATTCGTGTATTCTCAACTCTGAAGGACCAGTGCTTTTAATAAGCACACACTTGGTTGGTATTTTAACAGGTTTATTGCTTATTCTTGACAATAAATGATTGTTTTAAGCTTAAAAAACTATTTGAAGTCTATGCGACGTGCGTGTCAGTTGACAATTTTTTTTAACTGGTATCTCAAATCCAAAATGTCAAAAACATATCACCTTTTTAAGTAGGGTGCACACTGAAACTGTCCGATCTCCGAACACTAGTGGATCCTTGACATATGCCGCCTGCCTTGAAACAAGGGGTGAGAACTTCATGATTTTTGTACATCAAAAGGCATTACCCAAAATTCTCAGACAGTGCCTATAACTCCCTACAATACACCCACAATGCCGTACAATGCCCCACAATACCTTACAATGCCCCACAATGCTCTCACGATGCTTAAAATTCCCATAAAATATCTCTTGATTTATAACAATTCCTCACAATGCCCCGAGTAATGCCCCCTAAGTCCTCTTAGTGCATACAGAGTGACCCATTTGAAAGTGGGCCACCCTCATAACTTTTTAATTTATTGATCGATTTTGACGATTCTTTTTTTGAAATGTAGAGAGGGAAAAGGTGTATTCTGAGGCCATACGTCGCCCAATTTTTTCCAAAAACCAAGGCCTCCTAGAGCATATTTAGAGGCTGAAAAATCCAGAAAACATATTAGCGATTTTTTTAGAGAAAGTCTGACTACGACACTGGATTCTACATCCCCTGGAATGGGTCTGTACCAAATTTCATGAAAAAATATTCAATTCGAAAATATTATTTCTCTGTGTAATTGCCCCCCCTTAGCTACGGCCCTGATCTTCTATCTCATCCTGGCATCAAGCGTCGCTCGTTGTTCAAATGGGACGGTTCTCATATAGAGTTAATAAATATATGGGTATATTATCCGGAAACCTTGGAAACGAAAAAGCTGTTATTAGATGTCAACTTGTCAAGAAAGATTTAAACATGGTATACTGCGGAAAGGAAAAGTTTCAAATATTCTCTTTATACATACAGGGTGACTCAGTTTTATCCTACGATATTTAAAATTCAGATTTTAATAATTGAAATGAAAAGTTTTTAAAATGTTTGGTTTCTTTCTAGAAGCTTTTATAAAAGTGGAGATAACTCCTATTGTTTGAGTGTTTTTTGTCAGTGGCGTAGTCAGATTTTCTCTGAAAAAATCGCTAATATGTTTTCTGGATTTTTCATCCTCTAAATATGTTCTAGTAGGCCTTCATTTTTGAAAAAAAACTGGGCGAGGTATGGCCTCAAAATACACCTTTTCCCTCTCTACAATTAAAAAAAAAATCGTCAAAATCGATCAATAAATTAAAAAGTTATGAGGGTCGCCCGATTTCAAATGGGTCACTCTGTATATCCATCTCATTTTTTAAGCATATCATAAACTTCGCAAATTTTGGGATGATCTCTCACAAAATAGAATAAACATAGGCTTTTTATTAAAAAATATACTATATTTAGGAGACATGAAAGAAAAACATAATAAATAATACATACTAGTATTAACACAAAAACATTTCAGTCAAAATATTCGAAAAAAACAACAAAACAATAAGTTTTAATCTCCTATGAATCAGAACCTAAATGACGCACTCAACGCCGTAACTTTACTTACAAAACTAAATTCTAAACCTTTCTATAAATACAGGGTGCCCCGAAAATCAACGATAATACTGAAAGGGGTGATAGACCAACTCATAAGCTTCCAGATTTTTTTTTTTACTGCTCCCCACCACCTTTTCTTTTGCAATAATTACAAGCTAGTCACGAAAATTTCCACGTACTTAGTAAAAAAGAAAATAAAAATAAATTATTTCTCTGTAAAATGAGATTTCTCATTGAATATTTCAAAATTTTAGTGGCAATATCTTGAGAACCATAGAGTTTTTCCCAAGGTCATATTATTATGTTTTTCTGGATGCTTATGAGCTGGTCCATCACCCCTTTCAGTGTTATCGTCTACTCTCCGGACACCCTGTGTATAAAAAAATGGAGCCTTCATTATAATAATATAATGTGTTGACTTGTATTGATTGGAAAATCAAACTAAAAATTAGGAGATCATTTCACTTGATAATAATTCTCAATAAATACAAGAAAAACTACTAAGTATATAGCGAGTGTTCAATAAAAAAAGGGATCAAGTCACCTCTGGATTTCTTTTTCTGTCATGAACGTAGGTCGAAACAATTGCAATCCATAGGTGACTTGATCCCTTTTTTTATTGAACACTCTTTATTTACAACTTTTCTTGAAATATCAAGATGGTTAGCGGTTGGAAAACGCGGGATCGGGATGAGTGTTGCCGAATTTTCTCAATGCATGGGCCTAGTAAATCAAACCGAAAATCCTTCTTCAAGTCTATTAAACCTCTGATATTTCACCCACTACCTCGTACACTTCAATCACAATTTAATAACAGAAATTAATACAAAAAATAAACATTTTTTTTTCAATAAACCACTAGAGGTGGCAACGTTGCGCGGTGCGCATGCGCACTTCGAAGAAATGCTTGACAATACTTTTGCAATGCCCACAATGCCCATACAATGCTCATAAAACCCATACAATCCCCACCACGCCCGTATAATGCCACAATCCCCATACAATGCCTTCAATTCCCATAAAATTGCCCACAATGTCACGCAATACCCAGCAATGGACAATTTGCAATTTTTTTAAAAATATGAAAAATATAAGGATAAGTAAGTACTGATGCCATTGATGTTTAAAAAATCAACCTACGACCTCTATTGATGTAGTAATCACCGATTAAAGAGCGCCAATCAACATCTACTTCGTCACAGAATACATTATCTCTCTCCGTCTGGCGTATTGTCTTCAATAACCCTCTTTCTCTCGAGACGGTTATATAGCTCCGCCCCGTTTTCGATCATACAGTAAAATTTGCGTTTTTTTTTTTCATTTTTAAGTAAATTTTTGGGTATTTTGGAAAAAAAAATACGCTGATGGCTTTCAAATATTGTGTGGAATACGTGTATTTTATTTTTCTTCGAAAATGTATGCAAATTTTTCATTTCCCCTGCGGTGTACACCAAAAGGCATTGTGTTCTCACCCCTCGCCTTGAAAAGTCCCTTTGCAACATGTTTTAAGAGTCATCACATGATTCTGTATCGACTGGCAAAACACAGACTCTATTTATTGCGCGTTTCAACAAAGAACCATTATTGGTACCTGGGTAGTTTCACCCTCACGACGCGCACTACATTGTCAGAGCCTCGATGCAGTTCTGTAACCCTTGCCATGATCCACTTCAATGGTGGGGTGTTGTCCTCAACAAGTACAACCAAGGAACCTGGCGTCAAGAGTCAAGACGTCTCCGGCGTCTCCCATTTTGTTCTTCCACTTGGACCAACACTATCAAAACTGTTGTCGCAACTGCTGCGTATCTATTCAGAGTAGTTGTTTTGATTTCGGTGACATCTTGTTCTGGAGGTCCAACCAATGAGTCGCCGATCAAAAATAAGAGGAAGAAAATCACGAGGATCGTGTGATAGAGGAGTGAGAAGCCTAGAATTCAGTAATGCCTCGACTTAAACAAGCAGCGTAAAAATACATTTCCTCGAAACATTGGGAGAAGCATCTTTTCTCCCAATACGCGTTTTAAATATTTTATAAAAAATATATTTTATGGACAAAGCAAATACAAAATGCTAAATGGTTTAAAAATGGTCGACTAGGTTTGACTCGTGTGCTAGGCAGATATCCCATTAAAAACTTGCAAGGCTTAGGCCTTACCTTATAACATGTTAGATATGAATTGATAATCCGTTTTAACGCATTTTTTTCATTAATAGGCCAACATTTCGATCGGATAATTGATAATAAATTTTGAGTGCCTGTGTGTAGGTTTTTTAAATGCTGATTTAATATCATTGGGTCTGTTAATTTGTGTTTGCTTGGTAAGATTATAGTTTTTGACTGTCGGTTAGGCACGATTTGGACAGTCTACCTCCTACTCTTAAGACTCCTCTGTTATCAAGAAATGGGTTCAGATTAAATAATTTGCTTTGATTATCAACTGAATCATTTCTTTCCAAATCAGAAATTTCTTGTTTAAATGTTTGCGATTGAGCCAATAATATTAATTTTTTCTTCAGCATAGTCAAGTTCATCTATTGTCAGATTTTTTGATAGTGACTTTGTTTTATGCAAACAACGATTTCTGAATCGAAAAATGTAAGCAACAGTTTTTACCAGCTTAAGGTAAGAAGATATCAATGTTTTGGTCTAGCTCCTGAGTTAGAACTGTGAAAGTTTTAATTTCAGGTAAGTTGTCTACCAACTCTCTAGGATTCAATCCTCTCGAAATTATATTTGCGGCATTATGATTTCATTTGATTTCACATGTTTCCATTCGTTAATATATTGGTTAGTAGCGTAATTCGAACTACTATATTTGCTACGAAAGTCTTGAGCTTGAGAATGCAAGGTTCAATTATTAACCACGATAGCATGATAGTTGAATCTGTAAAATATGTTATCCTTGAAATATTGATATCAAGTGTGATTTTGATTTTCGAGACTAATTCTGAAAGTCAGACTGCTGCCAGCAATTCAAGACGTGGAAGTGGCTGACTTTCAAAGAAGCACTCGCGATTTGGCTGTTCAAAGTTTGACTGAATTTCCATTTTTGCTTATCGACGATAAATACACACATGCGCCCTACGCCTTTTCTGAAATGTCACAAATTCAATCCAATTCTCTGATCATCTCGAGATAATACATGACTCGATTTCATTTCAAGTAGTTTTGACCTTTTTAATCCGAAACTGACCTAAGTTTCATCCTATCACATCCTAATTTTTCTCAAACCGATATCTTGGAATAAAAAAAATTAAAATAAAACAAATAATGATACCATAGGCAGCGCTCTCCAAGTGCTACACAAAAACTAATAAGAAATTATTATTTCTTACCTGAAACAACCCACGGAAATTTTAAAATCAACCCCCTTGTATCTTCCGAATAAAGCCCGCAATAGCAAACATTTTTATTGAAGTAAAAACATTAGTTTGGGTCTTGGGCCGGACTAATAACCCCACGATATTTCCACAATTTTTTTCCGAAAATTCGATAACTGTAGGTATTTAAATTTATCATCTGTATTCATTTCAGTTTTCGATGAAAAAAATTAGAATCAGCACAAAAAAATTATATTTATGAAAATATTTAACAAATTGATATGAAACATCTCGCAAAAATGTTGTAGACCTGTGTAATCAATTGGCACAATATTTTTTTTTATTAATTCAACCGTATTTATTTGATGCAGGACTGCAGTTCCAGGTAGACTCCGTTGTTATTTTTTTAAATCCCTGACATATTGTCCATTTTGTGTGTTCAAGTCTTGGAACTACTGATACCAATAACGTGGGTACTTCAAAAATCAAATGATCTGAAAAATTGTCTACATTATGTCCGCAGATGCGGTTTACTAAAGGGGAAATGGACTAAAAATTGAAAGAAACGACCAAAAATCATTCTTGATAAAAAAAAAGGCTGCTTGTTGAAAAAATAGGATCTACGATGAGAAAATTGATTTTTATTTTACAGGTCGTCTCAAAAATATAAAAACAAAATTAAACAAGAGCAAATAGTCACTTTTCGGCCTTTTAACTTGAAATGATAAATAAAAAACTTGCTCTAAATTTAGTCAAAATCCTAATTCAGAAGTCACTGAAGAAAATTTTAGTTAAAAATTTGTTTCAAAAAATTTAGCAATTTTGCAAGTCCAGATTTACCACTTGCTGTTGTTGCAGATAAAAATCATAATATGGAAGTAGTGAGATGCTGCAAAATTGATCAATTTTAAAAAAATTCAAATTTTCTACAGAAAGTTCGGATTCAAGGTTAGGACTAGATTAGGAGCAAGTTTTTTATTTATCATTCAAGTTTAAAGGTTCACAAAATGACTGTTTGCTCTTGTTTGATAATACAATTTTGAGACGCCCTGTATAATAAAAATCAATTTTCTCATCGTAGATCCTATTTTTTAGAACTACTTTTTGTCGTATCTTTCAATTTTAAGTTCATTTCACCTCTTGTAAATCGCATCCGCGAACAAAATGTATATGATATTCTTTGTAGATCCGCATCTTTTGTTGCGCTAGATGTTTTCCGTAGGGCATGACACAATTTCATAGAATTTTGACATAATCCAATAGGAATTTTGGTAGTTTTTTAACGAGTCTACCCTCGAGTCTCTCTTTCCATTTCAAATTGCGAGTAGTCTACATGGCAATGCCAACCTTGAACCTCCAATAAAAAACGAATTTCACTTTCTTCAGAAACAATAAGAAGAAGTTTGTTTTGTTTTTCGAGAACACTTTTTTCGAGAATTTTTCGAGATCAAGAAATTTCGAGTATCTCGAATCGAGATCGAGAAATCGCTCTCGAGAAAAACGTCGAGATGAGAGATTATTGACGAGACAAGAAATTGCCGTCGAGACGAGAACTCTCGTCTCGATAAAACCCTCCTATTATATTACAGATAGAGCCTTGAATTTCTGAAGGGATATGCTGCTAGATATTTATAGGTTCAATTGCCAAGAAAGATTTTGCGAAATTTTACCCCTATAAGGGGGTGAAAGGAGTATATGTATTTTTGGTCACATCGACTTGAAACTTCATTTTAATAATCTTGGATGAAATTAATAGAACACTTATTATTTATTCAACCCTCAAGGGGGTGAAAGGGGTGAGGGTGTGAAAAATCATTAATGAATAAAAAATATTCTATTTTTGGTCCACATCGACTTGAAAATTCTTATCAATGATCTTGAATGAAATCAATGAAACACAAGTTTCGTCGTTTTTCAAAATTCAAACCTAAAGGGGGTGAAAGAAAGCGGTGAGGGTGTGAAAATCATAAATCAATAAGAAAAATGTATTTTTGGTCACATCGACTTGAAACATGATGATATTGGATGAAATTGAGAAAAAAAAACGTGTTTCGTTGTTTTCCAAGTTTATGAGTATAAAGCTTTCAACATTATTCGATAACATTCAAACAATGGACAATTTGCATACATTCTCAAATGACTTGAAATTTTATATACGTATTCAAGACATTATTTGAAAGTCGCCAGCAAAAAAATTTTCCCGAAATACCCAAAAATATACTTAATAAATCAAAAAGAAGACGCGAATCTCACTGCATGATCGCAAAAAGGGTGGGGCCATATTACCCTTCCGAGAGAGAGAGAGCCATCTCAGTCAATACGTCAGACGGAGATAGATAGTGTATTCTGTGACGTATTGGATGTTGATTGGCGCGCTTTAATCGGTGATTTCTACATTATTAGAGGTCGTAGGTTGATCTTTTAAACATCAATGGCATCAGTACTTACTAATCCTCATTTTTTTCATATTTTCAAAAAATGTGCAAATTGTCCATTGCGGGCGAAGCCGTGATGGGTACTGCTAGTGCGTATAAATAATTTCAAGTCATTTGAAAATGTATGCAAATTGTTCGTTATCACTATACAGTGTGTCTGCTTAAGTTGGCCACATATGGGAAACTTTTTTATTATTAATTTTAGGAAAAAAAGTTATTCTTTATAAAAAGTTCTGCATGTTCCAAAACCTAAAATGCAACCATCAGATATTACATTTTTTCATTTGAATTAATGCATTGATTTAAATGTCCAATAATTAAAATAAGAGATTACTGTTTATTATTAATTTATTAATAAAATTAAATAAATTTAAAAAAGAAAAAAACAATCATTTTAATGGTAGTGTTTATTTTTCTTTATAAAAATTTTCGATATTGTCAAATTTTACTCTTGAGTGAAATTCATATTTTTTGACAAACCTCGTATACGACTGAAAAAATGTAATATCTGATGGTTGCAATTTAGGTTTTGGAACATGCTGAACTTTTTATAAAGAATAACTTTTTTTCCTAAAATTAATAATAAAAAAGTTTCCCATATGTGGCCAACTTAAGCAGACACACTGTATAAAGATTTCGTTCCGGGATTTTCGAGATATTATTATCCGAGAAAAAAAAAGTGATACTTTAGTCCCAGTAGTTAGTGACATAAGTGGTCACTAAGTACGAAATAATCATTATCACTGACACACTGACTGATACGAATTCAAATGTTTGAAGTGTATCCGGAAGATGCAATTTTCTACCGATGTGATAATGTTAAAAGAGTAAAGCAGTAGTGAATGGGATCTGGAAAAGCTTACAGGTACTATAAAATCTAGCTATTGATGATTGCATGACAGGCATTTGAATCCATTGCGAGAGATTAATTTTTTTAAACTAAAATACTTGCCAATTTAACGTCATCTTTCCTACGAGGGTAGAAAAAAGGCTTATAATAACTCATGTCTCAATTTCAGGTATCCTTTCAACATGGTAAAGTCGTGGGGATATAATGAATAAAACTTTTTATAAAAATAAATTGATTACCTCTACAATGTTTGCGAGCAATGCACTTGTACTTATTTTTCCCAGCAACATTTTTGATATTATTGTTACGAAGAATATTTTCACGAACTAGACAGACGCTCATCCTTTTCATAGACCCTAATTCTTTGTGGCCGAACGAATGCAAGGTAAAAGGGGCTATCGAAGTAAATGAGGACGGGGATTCTGAGAGGGTTGAAAATAAAGCTCTAACGATAAGGTTTAGAGAATGTGTTCAGTTTCTGAAGTCTCCAAAATACTAGAATTCAGATCACAGTAAAATGAC